>MU249631.1:436894-681894 GCA_018977245.1 Lethenteron camtschaticum
TATTCCCCGCTACTTTATTATCTTCTCTCTCTACGTTGCACTCCTGTCGTGTTGTCTGTATTGTTTGTTGTTGTAACTTCTTCTGATCCCGTGCCCCTGTTTGACATCTGTGAAAGAAAGAGCTTTATAGCTCATTGGATTTCTCTAAATACAGATCCTGACTTTGATCAGCTACTGGGGAGACAAAGGCGGCCGGGCGTGGTGCTGTCCACCCACCCCCTCGTGCGCCGTGCCGGCCTTCATAGGTGCTGCTACTCGCTAACAGCACTTGCGATGTTTGTGTGTGCGTGCGTGCGATTGGGGCGCGGTAGTGTAGTGGTTAGCGCTACGCTGCACTCCAAACCCGGCAAGCCGAGTTCGATTCCCGCTCACGGCCAACACCGGTGACGATTATCTGAACCGGTCCAGGGCCTCCCCTAGGTCGACTCGGCCTCAAAGAAGTACCTGGTGCGGAGTGTTAAACATCGCCACTGGGGAGACAAAGGCGGCCGGGCGTGGTGCTGGAGCCTTCATAGGTGCTGCTCGCTAACAGCACTTGCCCCAAAAGACTGTTAAGGCTATACGGGGGATCTCTGTACATGTGTGCGCTTAGGGTGTGCGCGCGTACGTGCTTGTCCGTGCGTACATGCGTGTGCGCGTGCGCGTGTGCACGTATCGGTTTACACGTGGGAAACCCCGATGCGTGGCACCGCGGGGCGTGCCACCGAGACCTTCCTGTGCCGTGAGCGGGGACCGGCGGGCTCGGCCCTTTGCCGGGCTGCGTCGCGCCCTCCCCTCCCCTCCCCGCTCCACTCCGGCACGCACGGGGGGGGGGGGGGGGCAGAGGGGGGCAGGGGGGGCAGGGGGGGGATAATCCCCCCCCCGCCCCCCGTGAGTAATCCTCCTCCTCCGCCATTCCGTTCCCGAACCTTAATCTCGTTTTCGGGAAGGGAGACGGCCTTCGGGATGTGGATCGTTTAGCAGCGCGGCCTGGGCCCACGGTGGGGGCCGGGCCCACGGTGGGGGCCGGGCCCACGGTGGGGGCCGGGCCCACGGTGGGAGCCGGGCCCACGGTGGGGGCCGGGCCCACGGTGGGGGCCGGGCCCACGGTGGGGCCGGGCCCACGGTGGGGGCCGGGCCCACGGTGGGGGCCGGGCCCACGGTGGGGCCGGGCCCACGGTGGGGCCGGGCCCACGGTGGGGGCCGGGCCCACGGTGGGGGCCGGGCCCACGGTGGGGGCGGACCACGTGGCCGCCGCGGAGGGCTTGGGGTTGGGGGGGTAGGGGTGGTTCGAATCCGGCGGGCCTCCCCTGATTAATACCGCGGGCGCGGTGAAACCGTGGCGTCATTGGCAAGAGCGGGGGGGGGGGGGGGGGCGCCAGTCGTATGTTGCGCGAGGGATCCAAATGTTTGCCAGATTTTTAAATGACACCGCAAACGACTCCGCTGAGACGCCCAAAACGCAGGCGGCGATCGTCGCCGTCCCGTCCTGGCAGCGGCCTGGTGCCTCCCCCCCCAGGGTCACTATTTGTGCGTGCGTCCGTGCTGCTGGACATCTGTTGGCAAAGAACTTCGCAGAACATCAGATTTCTGCAGTGCAGTAGCAAACCGACGTGGGTGCGTGCGTGTGTGTGTGTGCGCGTGCGTGTGCGTGCGCGTTCGCGTGTGCGTGCGTGTGCGTGTACGTGTGTGTGTGTGCGTGTGTGTGTGTGTGCGTGTGCGTGCGTGTGCGTGTGTGTGCGTGCGTGCGTGTGCGTGCGCGTGCGTGTGCGTGTGTGTGTGTGCGTATGCGTGTGTGTGCGTGTGTGTGTGTGCGTGTGTGTGCGTATGCGTGTGTGTGCGTATGTGTGTGTGTGTGTGCGTGTGCGTGCGTGTGCGTGTGTGTGTGTGCGTGTACATGTGTGTGCGTGTGCGTGTGTGCGTGTGTGTGCGTGTGTGCGTGTGTGTGTGTGTGCGTGTACATGTGTGTGCGTGTCGAGCTTGTTTAGCGCCGTGCGTAGCCCACCGCGCTAAAATCGCGAGGCACGGGGAATGGAACTCTACGGCCCGGGGAGATGGAGCGACGAAATCGGGTCGCGCGAGCGCGCTGGATTCCTCCCGGCGTAAGTGAACGCTCCGGCTCTATATCGCGAATGAGGCCGCTCCTGGTCCGCGAGTTCTCGCCCTGCCAGGGCAAAGAAAGAAACGAAAATAGAGCGTGGGTGGGTGGGTTGTGGACAAATGACCGTTTCCCGAATCTGTTGACGGATATGAAAGTCCGGAACCGGTCACAGATTCTGGTAGATTCCGGTGGCCAGAGACGGGGCAGGATTTAAGAGACTTGGTCCCTATTGGTTCAATTGCCACACTGGGAGATGGAATCTCAGAATCTGTGTGTTTAGACTGCAGGAGGAATCTGATGAGCCATGAAGCTCTTTGTTTACAGTAGGGGTACGGGGTAAGAACGTAACAACAAACAATACAAAAATCACTCAAACACAAACAAATATATCACTAAACCATCCCTGTCCTACCAGACGAAGCCCACCGAGGTTTTCACTTCTTTTTCAGAAGCGATCTGGCCACAAATGACAGCTCAACAAAGTGGCTCACCATCATTTGGACATTTATAGCAGCCAAGATAATCTGAATAGTCTAAACGCGTGTTTCTAAATGTGGAGGGGAAAAACCGGAGGACCCGGAGAAAAATGCACATGACCAAGCGGAGAGAAACATGCAGACTCCAAATATACAGCAGCAGCAGCAGCAGCAGGCGTCAGGGTCGGGATCCAACCCACGACCTCCTGTAAACCAGGCGAGGTAGTCAACATCTCCTAGCCACCGTGATGATGACAGAGAGAGACGCGGACTCCAAATATACAGCAGCAGGCGTCAGGGTCGGGATCGAACCCACGATCTCCTGCATACCGGGCGAGGTAGTCAATATCTCCCAGTCACCGTGATGATGATGACAGAGAGAGACGCGGACTCCAAATATACAGCAGCAGGCGTCAGAGTCGGGGTCGGATCTAACCCCGGTGAGCTCTAGGTCGCGAGTCCGGTCTGATGACCGCTACACCACTGTGGCAGCTGAACTTCGCTCCTCAAAGGCGACCGCGTGGCGTTCATCCTTTCTCCAGGTTGCCGTGTGTGCGGCGAGCCCGCGAACCGGTCGTGCAAACAAAATAATTTTAACAAATCGGTCAGCTCAGAATCGCTGAGCTAGCAATGCGGAGGACTTTCATCCGAGCCCCCTTTGGGCTCCGTGTTGACCCCAGTTCGACTCCCGCTCGAGGTCTACGTCGGTGGCGAATATCTCAATCGGTCCCGGGCCTCCACTAGGTCGACTCGGTCTCAAACGCGTGCTCGGTGCGGCGTGCAAACATCAGCACCGCGGGAAGACAAGGGGGTGGACTTGCCGATGACTGGTACCAGCGGTGTCAAGATCGGCCTCTGTGGAGGAGGCTCGTGAAGGACGCTACTGGGCAGTTGGAGGCAGTCGCCCTCCAACAACAATGGAGGGCGGAGGAGCGACGCTCACAACAACGAGCGGAGCGCCGGGTGGCTAAAGCACAGCAAGTTGGTACAGTAGGGGGCACAGGTGGTGCATCAGCCAGTCATCTCGGTCATCTCGGTCAGTCGACCCGTGGCAACTGGATCTGGCCCGTGAGCTCCTGCCAGCGGGCGTTTGACACTTCACGTGGCCTCAAGGTGCACATGGCCTGGCACAAGCGTCGTGGTGACGTCACCGCCACTTAGTGGCGAATGGCGGTTGTTGTTGTGTGCGCGTGTTGTGGGAGCGGTGGTGTAGCGGTTCGTGCTCTGCGCTACAAACCTGGCGACCCGGGTTCGATTCCTGCTCACGGCCAACACCAGTGACGATTATCTCAACCGGTCCCGGGCCTCCCCTAGGTCGACTCAAATGAGTACCCGGTGCGTTGTGTAAACATCTCCACTGGGGAGACAAAGGCGGTCGGGCGTGGTGCCGGCCTTTATCGGCGCTGGTCGCTAACAGAACTTGCACGAGCAGGTCGTCTCTATGGCTACACGGTGCGTCCCTGTCACGCGCGTGTTGGTGTAAGCTCGTCTGTGCTCTCAGCCCGTGCTAAACAAAGACGCGCATTCTGATCCATGACCTTGACATCAACTGCACAACTACTCGCGATCTCTCCCTCCCTCGCTCCCTCGCTCCCTTACTGTGCCGCTCACCCACCCACTCGCTCTCCCCAACGCTCGCCCGGGCAACACACGCGTACACAGCACGGGCCACGCGTCACTCCACTGCTGGATGAGAAAGCCTCCGAACTCGGGGTGCCACCGTGAGCCAAACCCGTGCCTCCTCGCTGAAGCGGCGGAGGCTTCTGGCTAAACCGTCGAACAAATGGCGTCGCGCGGCGCTTTCAGACACGCTTCCGCGGCCGTCTGGAACGTTCTTCCCTTCCGATATTAGGAAGCCAACAGAGCACGCACTTTTAATAATCGTCTCGATTAACAAACTGACTTCTTTACAACTACTTTGTGTGTGGTTTTTTTTGCTTCCCCCCCCCCTGACACCTCCGATGAGCACGGCTGGCTACGTACGGCGTGAAAGAAGTTCAACGTGCGTACACGAAGCGTAAACAGTGGCGACCGTGCTGTGTGCGGTTGCGGCGGCTCGGGCCGAGCGCATTGTCGGTGACATCTGCAGGGAGCGGCTTTAAATAGCTCTGTTTACCGGCAGCCTTCCTACGTGCGGCCACGACCCAGCACCATCATCAGCAATCACACACCACCCACACAGCACACGCAGCGCACACGTGACAACCACACACACACCACGTGATTGTCACACACGCCGCACACGCAGCGCACACGTGACAACCACACACAGCACACACGTGACAACCACACACAGCGCACACGTGACAACCACACACAGCCACACGTGACAACCACACACAGCGCACACGTGACAACCACACACAGCACACACGTGACAACCACACACAGCGCACACGTGACAACCACACACAGCGCACACGTGACAACCACACACAGCACACACGTGACAACCACACACAGCACACACGTGACAACCACACACAGCGCACACGTGACAACCACACACAGCGCACACGTGACAACCACACACAGCACACACGTGACAACCACACACAGCACACACACATCACACACACAGTACACACGTGACAACCACAAACACACCACACTCCACCAGACCCTTGCCCGCTCGGAGACCAGCTGGTGAGACTGACCCTGTGCCGCTCAGGGACAGCTGCCGCTGGGGGTGCCCCCTAGGCGAGACGGCACAACAATCACCGCCCCCCTCCCCTCTCCGACTCGCAGGCCAATGCCCGCTCGCAGGCCACGTTGCCGAGTCGCCTCCTTGTGCCGCACAGGGACAGCTGCCGCTTGGGGGTCCCCCCCCCAGCCCCCTTCCCTACCGCGTAGAGTTGCGGCGCAGGCCGCTCCTGTGAGGCCGCCCCAGACAGAGTGAGGCAGGAGGAGGAGGAGAGGCGTTCGTCACGAAACGCAGGTCGTTCTCCACGTCAGCGCGTTGCGACCTCCCCTGGGGTCCTTTCATTCGGACTGCCGTGACCTTGGCCAGTTCCGTTCTTGGGCAGGACGGTGCGGCGGCGGTGACGTTGTGGTGCAGCGGCAGCGACGTAGCTTGTGTTGCATGGCCACAGTCGCTCTGATGGAGCTTGATTGTAACGTATCTCTAATTGACTGTCACATTGATATTTTACACGATCTGACCCAAAAAAAACCTCTATGCATAAAAACACATTTTGCAGGGTGTCCCATAAGTCTGGAATCATAGGACAGCTCTGTGTTATTGGTCTCTATATCCGATACATTCGCACGACCTCCCTCCGATTTCCTACGAGTAGAATTATCTGGACTCGTTCTTCCTTCCTCCCAGACATCTTGGGCCTGCAGAAACAAAGAAATACGAAATCGTTATTTCCCCCTACGATTCCAGACTTACGTGCCACCCTGTATATAGTTTTATCCTGGGATGTGCGCAGCAGCACCGCGCCAGCAGCAGCGCGTGATCCCAGGAGGGGATCATTGTTTCTCGAGTCGGCGGCGGTGGCGAGGAGGAGACACCGTCGAGGTCTTGTTGGCGATGGTTGTTGGGTCTCTGGGTTGTCGTCGCAACACGAGAACTCCCCAACTCCCGTGCGGTTTGCCGCGGCGTCCCCCTCCGTGGCGCCGGGGCGGTCGGCACAGCGAGCCGGGGGATCGGTGTCGGGTCTCGGAGTTCCGGTCACGATTCCCGTCGCGATGTTTAACCGCGCGACCCGGCAAGTGGTCGCTGCGCACGAGCCGGCGGGTGAGGCCGGAGAGCGCGGCGAGGGAGGCGGTGTCACAGGGGCGGCTCTTGGTGTTTCCACGGAGCTCGCCAACGAGCCGTGCGGCCTGTGGCTAAGGAGCCGCTGCGTTGTGCATCCTTCGTGTGTCCTGAGCGCAGGGGGGGTCTCGTGGCGCGGGGGCCATGTCCCTGGTGGTGACGCCGGTGGCCAGGGGCGGAGGGAGCCGTCTCTAGGAGCCGCTCGTTCGCCGGGTTCAGCGCCGCTCACGAGCGCAGTCGCCGGTACCGACTCGCTCACCGCTCCTCACCACTCACCACTCACTCACTCACCTCTCACTCACCGTTCACTCACCGCTCACCACTCGCTCACTCGCCACTCGCTCACCATTCACTCGCTCACTCGCCGCTCACCACTCACTCGCTCACTCGCCGCTCACCGCTCACTCGCTCGCCACTCACTCGCCACTCACTCACCACTCGCTCACTCGCCGCTCACTCGCTAGCTCACTCACCATGCGCTCGCTCACCACTCACTCACCGACTCATTCTCTCGCCGCTCACTCGCTAAATCGCCACTCACTAACCACTTACTCACGAACCACTCACTCACCGACTCACTTACCGACTCACTCACCGACTCACTCACCACTCACTCACCACTCACTCACCACTCACTCGACACTTCCCGACTCACCACTCACTCACTAACCATTCACTTTACTGTGCGTAGAGGTACACACAAAGACAAAGATCCCCCGTGTAGCCTGTACCAGACTGTAGGGGCAAGTGCTGTTAGCGAGCACCTATGAAGGCTGGCACGACACACGAGGGGGTGGGTGGCCAGCACCACGCCCGGCCGCCTTTGTCTCCCCAGTGGCGATGTTAACACAATGCACCGGGTACTCATTTGAGGCCGAGTCGACCTAGGGCGAGGCCCAAAACCGGTCCAGATACTCGCCACCGACGGTGGCCGTGAGCAGGAATCGAACCGCTGCGCGAAACGTAAATAACCGCACCGCCTCGCCTGCACATTGTGATGCACTCCGAGCCCGTTAGCCGTTAGCCTGTTAGCCTGTTAGCCTGTTAGCTGTTAGCTCGTTAGCTGTTAGCCTGTTAGCCTGTTAGCCTGTTAGCCGTTAGCTCGTTAGCTCGTTAGCTGTTAGCCTGTTAGCCTGTTAGCCTGTTAGCCATCATTAACAGCTGGCGGCTCCGACTCGCACCACTCCCTGCGTTGCCTTGGCACTCCCACACCGCGCCTGCACCCCCTCTACCCCCCTTCCACCCCCTCCACACCCCCTCTACCCCCCTTCCACTCCCTCCACCACCCCTTGCACCCCCTCCCACGTCCTCCACCCCCTCCACCTGCTGCGTGTGTCCCATGTGCTGTCACCCACCCACGTGTGCGTGTGTGCGTGCGTGAGTGCGTGTGCGTGTGTGCGTGCGCGTGTGTGTGCGTTGTGCGTGGTGCTGTGCGTGTGTGCGTGGGCGTGCGTGCGCGTGCGTGTGCGTGTGTGCGTGGGTGCATGTGTGTGTGCGTGTGTGCGTGTGTGCGTGCGTGTGTGCGTGCGTGTGTGCGTGCGTGTGTGTGCGTGTGCGTGCGTGCGGTGTGTGTGCGTGTGCGCGTGCATGCATGTGTGTGTGCGTGTGTGTGTGCGTGTGTGTGCCCGCGTTGTGTAATTTGTATCTGCGAGTACGATCGCTGGCCACGGCTCGCATCGAGCGGCGGTTATCCGATCCGGTCCTGGGCCCGCCCTTAGGTCGGCTCAGCCTTCACAGAGTCCTTGGAGTGTTGCGTAAATAAACATGGCCGCTGGGGAGACAAAGGCGGCCGGGCGTGGTGCTGGCCACCCACCCCTCGTGTGCCGTGCCGGCCTTCTGAGGCGCTGCTACTCACTAACAGCAGCAGACACGAGCCCGGTGACCCGGGTTCGATTCCCGCTCACGCCCACCAACACCAGTGGCGATGATCTGAATCGGTCCCGGGCATCCCCCAAGTCGACTCGGCCTCAAATGAGTACCTGGTGCGGTGTGTAAACACGGGCATCGTCACCGTCACCACCACCTTCATCACCATCGCCACCGTCACCACCACCACCACCAGCGTAACAATCATCATCTGTGTCATCTTCACCACCACCACCGTAATAAGCATCGCCACCGTCTGTCTGTGCACCCCCCTTGCCCCCCCTTGCCCCCCCCTTGCCCCCCCCTTGCCCCCCCGCCCCCGTAGGTCGCGTGCCACTCCCCGGCGCTCCCCGACGCGCTCGGCCAGGATGTTTGCCGGCTCCAGCAAGTCGCCGGGCGGTGGTGGCGGTGGTGGCGGTGGCGGTGGTGGTGGCGGCTCCTCCCCACGGCTGCCGCAGCCGCAGCGACTGGACGAGGTCTATGGGGCCCTCAAGAAGGGGCTCGGGTGAGGCCTGGGGGGCCTGGGGGCCTGGGGGGTGAGGCCTGGGGGTGGGGGGCCTGGGGGGTGGGGGGGACACGCTGGGGGGGCCCACTGCGGGGGTGTTCCATCTCTGATTACACGCAGACATATTACACACACACAGATTACACACACACACACAGATTACACACACAGAGATTACACACACACATAGGTTACACACACACAGATTACACACACACACAACAACTGGGGAGACAAAGGCGGCCGGGCGTGGTGCTGGCCACCCACCCCTCGTGTGCCGTGCCGGCTTTCATAGGTGCTCGCTAACAGCACTTGCCCCTACAGTCTGTTAAGGCTATATGGGGAGCTTGTCTGTGGTGTGTGTGGTGTGTGATGTGTGCGTGATGTGTGGTGTGTGTGGTGTGTGTGTGGTGTGTGTGTGATGTGTGTGTGTTGTGTGTGGGGTGTGTGTGTGTGATGGTGTGTGTGGTGTGTGTGGTGTGTGTGTGTGATGTGTGTGTGTATGTGGTGTGTGTGTGGTGTGTGTGTGTGTGGAGTGTATGTGTGGTGTGTGTTTGGTGTGTGTGTGGTGTGTGTGTGATGTGTGTGTGGTGTCTGTGTGTGTGTGTGTGTGATGTGTGTGTGGTGTGTGTGTGGTGTGTGTGTGGTGTCTGTGTGTGGTATGTGGTGTGTGTGTGATGTGTGTGTGGTGTGTGTGTGATGTGTGTGTGGTGTGTGTGTGATGTGTGTGTGGTGTGTGTGTGGTGTCTGTGTGTGGTATGTGATGTGTGTGTGATGTGTGTGTGTGTGATGTGTGTGTGGTGTGCGTGTGATGTGTGTGTGGTGTGTGTGTGATGTGTGTGTGGTGTGTGTGGTGTCTGTGTGTGGTATGTGATGTGTGTGTGGTGTGTGTGTGATGTGTGTGTGATGTGTGTGTGGTGTCTGTGTGTGGTGTGTGTGTGATGTGTGTGTGGTGTCTGTGTGTGGTGTGTGTGTGATGTGTGGTGTGTGTGTGTGATGTGGTGTGTATGTGATGTGTGTGTGGTGTGTGTGTGGTGTGTGTGGTGTCTGTGTGTGGTGTGTGTGGTGTGTGTGTGTGGTGTCTGTGTGTGGTGTGTGTGGGGTGTGTGTGTGTGTGTGATGTGTGTGGTGTGTGTGTGTTAGTGAGTTCCTGCAGGCTCATCATACCGAACTGGAATCGATGACCATCCAGCAGAAGGAAATGAAACGCAACTCACGGCTGGTGAGTGGTGGTGGCGATGGTGACGGTGATTGTGATGATGATGATGAACACGGCGGTCATGATTGTGATGATGATGATGATCACGTGGGTGGTGATTGATGATGATGAATATGGTGGTGATGGTGATGACGGTGATGATGAACACGGTGATGGTGATTGTGATGATGATCACGTGGGTGGTGATTTATGATGATGAATATGGTGATGATGGTGGTGACGATGATGACCACGTGGGTGGTGGTATTACGGTGTTCTCTAGTCGATACGATGCGCCACTGTTCCCTCGTATTCAAAAATTGGGGGAGCGTTTTAACAGTCTGGTAGCAGTGTGTGTGTGAGAGATCAGATTTGTGTAACTTTACTGATGGCAGGAAAATGATTGGTTAATCCGGAGAAGACGGTAGTCGTGGTGATGATGAAGATGATGCTACTGCTGAAAATGCTGATGCTGCTGCTGATGATGCTGATGCTGCTGCTGATGATGCTGATGCTGATGATGATGCTGATGCTTGATGATGCTGCTGCTGATGCTGCTGCTGATGATGATGCTGCTGATGCTGATGTTGCTGATGATGATGCTGATGCTGCTGCTGATGATGCTGCTAATGGTGCCCTATCGTGCACCTCGTCCCACCTCATCGTTTGTCTTCTGTGCCCACACCTCTTTCCCCCTCTTTCCCACACCTCCTCTCCCATATCTCTACTACCCACGTCTCTCTCCCGCCCCTCCTCTGCACTCGTCGTCACCTCCTCGTCGTCGTCACCTTGTCAGGGCTTCGTGTACGACCTGGACAAGGTGAGATGAGTGTTGTGTACCCAGCACAAACACACACACAGACTACACACACATACACACGACATACACACACACACACACGCACACATACACACACTACACACACATACACACATGACATACACACACACACACAGACTACACACACACTACACACACACACTACACACACATACTACACATACACACACACAGACACACACACAAACACACACACAGACACACTACACACACAGACTACACACTACAGACTCCACACACAAACTACACACTACATACACACAGATTACACAAACACACACTACACACACATACTACACATACACACACACAGACACACACACAAACACACACACAGACACACTACACACACAGACTACACACTACAGACTCCACACACAAACTACACACTACATACACACAGATTACACAAACACACATCACACACAGACACACACACTACAAACACAACCGTGCGAGCCCCGTGGTGTGCTATTGGGGACTGATCGCAGACTCTGCATCAGCGAGCACCGGCTCCTGTACCGTGCTGACGAGTCCCAATGAGGACAAAGCCGGTCCACAGTTGTCTGCTGCGCCGCTGCTGTCAGACGATCGTCATCGTCGTCATCGTCAGAATCGCCGTCGCTATTGTCATCGCCATTGTCATCCTGTCTCCTTTGTGATTCCTCTTCAGCAAATCAAGTCAACGGAGCGATTCATCCGGAGACTCGAGTTCCACGTCAGCAAGGTGACGCTGGAGCGAGCGTGTGTGTGCGTGTGTGTGTGTGTGTGCGTGTGTGTGTGTATGTGTGTGCGTGTGCGTGCGTGTGTATGTGTGTGTGTGCGTGTGTGTGTGCGTGCGTGTGTGTGTGTGTGTGCGTGTGTGTGTGCGTTTCGTGCATGCGTGTGTGCCTGTGTGCGTTTCGTGCGTGTGTGTGTGTGCGTGCGTGTGCCTGCGTGCGTTTCGTGCGTGTGTGTGTGCGTGCGTGTGTGTGTGTGCGTTTCGTGCGTGTGTGTGTGTGTGCTTTCGTGCGTGTGTGTGTATGCCTGTGCGAGCGTGTGTGTGTGTGCGTGCGTTTCGTGTGTGTGTGTGCGTGCGTGTGCGTGCGTGCGCCGTCGGTTCGGCGTCTGGGGGAGCGGCGGTGCAGCGGTCGGCGGACCGCGCTGCGAACTCGACGTCGAAAGGTCTTTAATAGTTTTTTTACTAAAACTATTTAAGACCTTTTAAAAAATATTTTAGCAGGTAAGGCCCCGCTGAGCTACGTAGCTCTTTTTCAGAAGCGACTTGGCCATCACAAATGATAGCTCAACGAAGTTGGCTTATCATCATAATCATCATCAGGACCCACGACCTCCTGCACACCAGGCGAGGTAGTCAACATCTCCTGGCCACCGTGGTGGGCCCGTGATGTGTGCGGTGGAGGAGCGTACGAGACGTACGGGTCCAGCGCAGGCTGCGGGCGGCGCGCGCCGGATGATGGCCGCGAGAAACGTCGCCGGGCAGCAGGGAGGCGCGGGACACCCTGCAGGAGGTCAGGGGTCACCGCGAGTACACGGAGGTGCGGACACAGACGCGGGGACGCGCGGACACAGACACGCGGACACGTGCGCACACGGACACGCGGACGCGGAGACACGCGGGGACGCACGGACACGCAGACGCACCGACGCTGTGATGCGCGGAAATGGAAAAACACGTGGACACAAGGAGATTGACACAGATGGTCATAGACACAGGGGCACGTGGACACGCAAACGCTCGCACATGCGGACACGCAAACACGCTACGCTTGCCTCCGCTGTGAGCCACGTGATCACGTGATCTGGTGATTCTGCTGCTGCTGCTGCGTCGGCAGTGGTGTAGAAGCCGGTCAATAGAACAACTCTACCGCGTCCGGCAGCACCCCACACCGTGATTTGTGATTTTTCTGTTCAAATTTGCACGAGTGATTTTGCACAGTAGGCGGCTGATTCACGTGCTATGAATCCGCACCTTCGATTAGCACCACAGTGGCTCGGAGATGTTGACTACCTCGCCTGGCACGCAGGATGTCGTGGGTTCAATCCCGACCCTGCTGCTGCTGCTGTATATTTGGAGTTTGCGTCTCTCTCTCCCCGTGATCGCCTGATCTTCCGGTTTCTCCCTCCACACTTCGAAGCGACGTCACGCGTTTCTAAGTTTCCACAACATGATGATAAGGCACTTTCGTTGAGCTATCATTTGCGATCACCAGATCGCTTCTGAGAAAGAGCTACGCTGCTCAGTGCGGCCTTGCCTGGTAAAATAAAAAAACTAATAACACGGTTGGCTACGTACGGTGCAAATTAAGTTCAGCGTACGTACACACATAAACACGTGCCATTGCTCGAGATGTCGCCCATCTTACAGTCTACCGATCCTGCTGACAAAGACAAAGATCCCCTGTGTAGCCTTAGACGGTCGGGGCAAGTGCTGTTAGCGAGTAGCACCTATGAAGGCCGGCACGGCACACGAGGGGGTGGGTGGCCAACACCACGCCCGACCGCCTTTGTCTCCCTGGTGGCGATGATTTTACACACCGCACCAGGTACTCATTTGAGGCTGAGTCGACCTAGGGAGGCCCAGGACCGGTTAAAATAATCATCACCCGGTGGTATTGGATGTAAGTGGGAATCGGTCGGTGGGTTCGTAGTGTAGCGCACTAACCGCTATACTGCCGCTCCCCCACACACGCACGGACACACACACGGACACACACACACGGACACACACGGACACACACACACGGTGCTGTGTTGACACGGAGCGTGTCGACTTGTGAGCTGATTGAACGCAGGTCGCCGGGTTCGTGACGCCGCTCCCGAACCGTTGCGCTCCCGCTCCCCTCCCCAGATGCGACTCGTCGAGTTGTGTATTTATAGAACGTGTTTGTGTCTCCGCACGCCCACGTGCGCACACACACACTCACACACACGCACACGCGCGTATACACACACACGCTAATGTGCACACACACACGCACTCACACACGCACGCACTCACACACACTCACTCGCACACATTCACTCACACACACTCACACGCACACACGCACACGCAGAGCCTGTGCGTGATTGAGAACGACATGGAGAGCCTCCTGGGGGAATTTCACATGCGCATGAAGGGTGAGTTCCACACGCAGCTCCTACCCCCCCCTCCCCACTGCTCCTCCGACAGGGTGCGTCGCGGCCGTGTCGGAGGCGGTGACGTCCCAGGTTCGAGGCCTGGCTTTAGAGCAGATGTCGCAAACGAGTTTTGATTCCTTACCCATACCCGTACCTGGCCGGGTACGGGTACCCGTTCCCTACCCGTACCCGGCCCGAAATGAGTGACAAACAGCTACTCACCAGTGACTCACGGCTACCCGTACCCGGCCGCACCAGGGTCGCAAACCGCACACGAGGGGGGTGGGTGGCCAGCACCACGCCCGACCGCCTTTGTCTCCCCGGTGGCAATGTTTATTACACACCGCACCAGGTACTCATTTAAGGCTGAGTCGACTTAGGGGAGGCCCAGGACCGTTTCAGATAATCTTCACCGCTGGTGGCCGTGATCGGGAATCTACCACCGGTCACCGAGTTCGTTACGCAGCGTGGCGCTAACCGCTGCACTACCGCTCCCCACACACGCACTCTGCAGCACAAGGCGATCAGGCGAGCGCTGTTCCGGCCTTCACAGGTGCTACTTGCTAACAGCACTTGCCCCAACAGTCTGTTAGGTCTACACGGGGCGGAGGGGGGGGGATCTTTGTGTCCGTCATGACGATGTTGACTCTACGCCGCATCTTTTGTCTCCAGGATTGGCCGGGTTCGCGCGCCTCTGCCCCGGAGATCAGTATGAGGTGAGCGTCGTCATCGTCATCACCGTCATCATCGTCGTCGTCATCACCGCTGTTACCGTTCCGCTTGTTTTCCTGGTTCTCCCCGCCCTCCCGCCCGGTTCTGCATGGGGAGTTCTCCGGGTTTGCTGCCTCCCGTCGTGGAACTGGGATTAGCCGGTGCAGCGACAGTTCTACATCGCCATATACACACGCAGGCACACGCAGGCACACGCACACACACGCAGGCACACGCACGCAGTGCCACCGCTCTCGGGCCAAAACATCGCAAAAGTTCAAACGTTGGCGACAGCGGCAGCAGCAGCAGGCAGCGGCAGCAGGCAGAGGCAGCAGGCAGCGGCAGCAGGCAGCGGTAGCGGCAGCAGCAGCAGGCAGCAGCGGCAGCAGCAGCAGGCAGCAGCAGCAGGCAGCGGCAGCAGGCAGCGTGGCGCTACTACTCCTGAGAAAACTTGGCAGGACCCTCCTGAGGCAAACAAGCGGTGGCGAGGAGATGTTAACTACCTCGCCTAGTATACAGGAGGTCGTGGGTTCGATCCTGACCCTAACTCCTGCTGCTGCTGTATATTTGGAGTTTGTGTCTCTCTGCTGTGGTCACGTATTATTTTTCTCCGGTTTTTCCCTCCACATTTAGAATCAACGTCACTTTGTTGGGCTGTCATTTGTGGCGAGGGCACTCCTGAAAATAGCTTCATAGCTCGGTGAGGCCTTACCGGGTCAAATAAAAATAGTTTAGTTTGAGTTTATCGTGTGCGTGTATGTGCGTGTGTGTGTGTGCGTGTGTGTGTGCGTGTGTGTGTGCGTGTATGTGTGTGTGTGCGTGTGTGTGTGCGTGTGTGTGCGTGTGTGTGCGTGTATGTGCGTGTGTGTGTGTGTATGTGTGTCGTACGTGGTATGGGTAGCGGTGGCACAGTGGTTACCGCCACGCTGCGCTACGAACCTGGCCACCCGAGTTCGATTCCCGCTCGCGGCCACCAACACCGGTGACGATTATCTGAACCGGTCCTGGACCCTCCCCTAGGTCGACTCAGCCTCAAATGAGTACCTGGTGTGGCGTGTAGTAAACATCGCCACTGGGGAGACAAAGGCAGCCTGATGTGGTGCTGGCCACCCAACCCCTCGTGTGCCGTGACGGCCTTTGTAGGTGCTGCTCGCTAACAGCACTTGCCCCGACAGTCTGTTAAGGCTACACGGGGGATCTTTGTCTCGTGTTCCAGATCTTCATGCGCTATGGGCGTCAGCGCTGGAGGCTCCGCGGACGCATCGACTCGGATGACAAGCAGAGCTGGGACAGCGAGGAGACGCTGCTGGTGCCTCTGATCTCCGACTTGCTCCACATCAAGGTGACACGCTGCACTGGAGCAACATCAGCAGCAGCAGCCTCATCAGCAGTGGCAACAGTCTAATCAGCAGCATCATCATCATCAGCAGCAGCAGCTTTTTCAGAAGCGGCATCAGTAGAAGCGCTTTCATTATCACCATCAGTAGCAGCATCGTCATCAGCACTAACAGCAGCAGCATCATCATCAGCAGCAGCAGTAACTTATTTAGGAGCAGCATCAGTAGAAGTGATTTCATCATTATCACCATCAGCAGCAGCATCATCATCATCAGCACTAGCAGCATCATCATTATCAGCACTATTAGCATCATCATCAGCAGCAGCGCTATCAGCATCATCAGTAGCAGCACTGTCATCAGCATCGGCACTGTCATCATCATCAACGGCAGCAGCAGCAGCGGCGATATCGTCGTCGTCATCGTCAGTAGTGGCGGTAGCAGCGCCATCGTCGCCACCACCTCGGCGGTCATAGCGTGTCCAGACTGGACCTCCACCAAAGGGTTGTTGGTTTGTCAACGTCATCGCTGCGACCGTTGCTCCTCCACCCTTGTGGGACCTCACCAGCAGTCCCCCGGGGCCGGTGTTGCCCCCCCCCCCCCCGGTGTCGCCGCCCCCAGGTGACGGAGGTCAAGAGCCTGGCCACTCACGTGGTGGTGGGCAGCGTCGTGTGCGAGACGCGGGACCTCCTCGCCGTGGGGCCCAGCTCGTAGCGGTCGACATCAACGACCTGGGAACCATCAAACTCAACCTGGAGGTCACCTGGAGGTGAGCTCCAGGAGATGGGGATTCAGGATCGGAGTCCTGAGACTCGGCTCCAGGAGATCGGGATTCAGGATCGGAGTCTTGAGACTCGGTTCTAGGAGATTGGGATTCAGGATCGGAGTCCTGAGACTCGGCTCCAGGAGATCGGGATTCAGGATCGGAGTCCTGAGACTCGGTTCGAGGAGATTGGGATTCAGGATCGGAGTCCTGAGACTCGGCTCCAGGAGATCGGGATTCAGGATCGGAGTCCTGAGACTCGGTTCGAGGAGATTGGGATTCAGGATCGGAGTCTTGAGACTCGGCTCCAGGAGATCGGGATTCAGGATCGGAGTCCTGAGACTCGGTTCTAGGAGATTGGGATTCAGGATCGGAGTCTGAGACTCGGCTCCAGGAGATCGGGATTCAGGATCGGAGTCCTGAGACTCGGTTCGAGGAGATTGGGATTCAGGATCGGAGTCTGAGACTCGGCTCCAGGAGATCGGGATTCAGGATCGGAGTCTGAGACTCGTTCTAGGAGATTGGGATTCAGGATCGGAGTCCTGAGACTCGGCTCCAGGAGATTGGGATTCAGGATCGGAGTCTGAGACTCGGTTCTAGGAGATTGGGATTCAGGATCGGAGTCCTGAGACTCGGTTCGAGGAGATTGGGATTCAGGATCGGAGTCTGAGACTCGGCTCCAGGAGATTGGGATTCAGGATCGGAGTCTTGAGACTCGGCTC
The DNA here is from genome assembly GCA_018977245.1 of Lethenteron camtschaticum. NCBI lineage: Eukaryota > Metazoa > Chordata > Hyperoartia > Petromyzontiformes > Petromyzontidae > Lethenteron > Lethenteron camtschaticum. Next base: position 454,277 of record MU249631.1, read on the forward strand.
CAGGAGATTGGGATTCAGGATCGGAGTCCTGAGACTCGGTTCGAGGAGATTGGGATTCAGGATCGGAGTCTTGAGACTCGGCTCCAGGAGATTGGGATTCAGGATCGGAGTCCTGAGACTCGGCTCCAGGAGATCGGGATTCAGGATCGGATTCCCGTGACCCGTGTCCCACCCCCTATAACACCCCATCCCTCCCACCCGCCCCCCCCGCCCCTCCCCCCCCCCCGCCCTCCCCCCCCCGCCCTCCCCCCCCCGCCCCCCCCCCCCCCCCCNCCCCCCCCCCCCCCCCCCCTCCCCCCCCNCCCCCCCCCCCCCCCCCCCCCCGCCCCCCCCCCCCNCCCCCCCCCCCCCCCCCCCCCCCCCCCCCCCCCCCCCACNGCCCTCCCCCCCCGCCCNTCCCCCCCCCCCCCCCCCCCCCCCCCCCCCCCCCCCCCCCCCCCCCCCCCCCCCCCCCCCCCCCCCCCCCCCCCCCCCCCCCCCCGCCCCCTCCCCCCCCCCCCCCTCCCCCGCCCCTCCCCCCCCCGCCCCTCCCCCGCCCCTCCCCCCCCCCGCCCCTCCCCTGCACAGTCCGTTTGACAAGGAGGACCAGGCGATGACTCCGGGCACCATCGGCAAGATGTCTGCCGCCAGCAAGAGGCTGTCGCTGTACAGCCAGAGCCCGCCTGACACACCGTCCCTACGCGAACAGGCCTTCTACGTGAGCACGCGGCGTTACACCGCTACGCCACACCGCTACGTTACACCGCTACACTTCACCGCTACACTACACCGCTACACTATACCGCTACACCACACCGCTACACCACACCGCTACGCCACACCGCTACACTACACCGCTACGTTACACCGCTACACCACACCGCTACGCCACACCGCTACGTTACACCGCTACACTTCACCGCTACGCCCCACCACTACACTTCACCGCTACGTTACACCGCTACACCACACCGCTACGCCACACCGCTACGTTACACCGCTACACTACACCGCTACGCCACACCGCTACACTTCACCGCTACGCCCCACCACTACACCACACCGCTACGTTACTCCGCTACACTACACCGCTACGTTACACCGCTACACCACACCGCTACACCACACCGCTACACCACACCGCTACACCACACCGCTACACCACACCGCTACACCACACCGCTACACCACACCGCTACGCCACACCGCTACGCCACACCGCTACGCCACACCGCTACACCACACCGCTACACCACACCGCTACACCACACCGCTACACCACACCGCTACACCACACCGCTACGCCACACCGCTACGCCACACCGCTACGCCACACCGCTACGCCACACCGCTACACCACACCGCTACACCACACCGCTACACCACACCGCTAGACCACACCGCTACACCACACCGCTACACCACACCGCTACACCACACCGCTACACTACACCGCTACACTACACCGCTACGCCACACCGCTACGCCACACCGCTACACACACCGCTACACCACACCGCTACACTACACCGCTACACCACACCGCTACGCCACACCGCTACGCCACACCGCTACGCCACACCGCTACACCACACCGCTACACCACACCGCTACACTACACCGCTACACCACACCGCTACGCTACACCGCTACACCACACCGCTACACCACACCGCTACACCACACCGCTACGTTACACCGCTACGTTACACCGCTACACCACACCGCTACACCACACCGCTACACCACACCGCTACACCACACCGCTACACCACACCGCTACACCACACCGCTACACCACACCGCTACACTACACCGCTACACCACACCGCTACACCACACCGCTACACACACCGCTACACCACACCGCTACACCACACCGCTACACCACACCGCTACACCACACCGCTACACCACACCGCTACGCCACACCGCTACGCCACACCGCTACGCCCCACTGCTACACCACACCGCTACACCACACTGCTACACCACACCGCTACACTACACCGCTACACCACACCGCTACACCACACCGCTACGCTCCACTGCTACACCACACCGCTACACCACACTGCTACACCACACCGCTACACCACACCGCTACACCACACCGCTACACCACACCGCTACGCTCCACTGCTACACCACACCGCTACACCACACTGCTACACCACACCGCTACACTACACCGCTACACCACACCGCTACACCACACCGCTACGCTCCACCGCTACACTACACCGCTACGCTACACCGCTACGCCACACCGCTACGCTACACCGCTACACCACACCGCTACGCCACACCGCTACGTTACACCGCTACGCCACACCGCTACGCCACACCGCTACGCTCCACCACTACACCACACCGCTACACCACACTGCTACACCACACCGCTACGCCACACCGCTACGTTACACCGCTACACCACACCGCTACACTACACCGCTACGCCACACCGCTACACTCACCGCTACACCACACCGCTACACCACCGCTACACCACACCGCTACACCCACCGCTACACTTCACCGCTACACCACACCGCTACACCACACCGCTACACCACACCGCTACACCCACCGCTACACTTCACCGCTACACCACACCGCTACGCTACACCGCTACACTACACCGCTACGCCCAGCGCTACACCCTACCGCTACACTCCACTACGACGCTCCACCGCTACATCACACCGCTACGCCCCACCTCTACATTACACCGTGACGCTCCACCACGACGTTCCACCGCTACGCCGCTACGCTCAACCACGACGCTATCCGCTACGTTACACCGCTACACTCCACCACGCATGCAACCGGCAACAACGCCTGCCACAACTTCAGCCACCAACGTGGGGCAACATCGCAGGCAAATGCAGGCCTGGTTCTTGACCCCTGGGCCGAGGTCCCGGCGGCACGAGTGCGCCACTTTGCGACGTAACTCGACGCCAGGTCGGCAGAGGTGGTCGCGTGGCTCACAGGTCAGGTCGGGCGCAGGCCGCGTGATTTGGTGATGGGCTCATCACGACGACGCAGTTGCGATTGTAATCGACGTTCCCCTCTACCCCCCCCCCCCGCGCTCTCCTTTCGCAGTGGCCGGCACTCAAATCGTCGTGTACGTGGCTCTGCCCGCTAATTCGCTCCGTATGTTTCCGTTCGCTCGCAGAACATGCTGCGTCGTCACGACGAGCTGGAGAACGGAGCCACCTCCTCGCTCTCGTCAGACTCCATGGACGGCTCCGTGAGTCCCCGGACTCCGCTCGACGCCGGCACCAGCAGCCGACGGCGTCCGATCCCTGAGTACCAACTCCCGATCCCGGAGTACGAAGCCCCGGGTCTCGGTTCCGGACGCGAGCCGGAAACTCCGTCCTCTGCCACCGCCGCCGTCGATGACGTTTCCTCCCCGAGCGAGCGGCGGGTGGAGAACGGCGAGCCGGAGCCTTGCGGGCCGCCCGCGCCGACGGCTCGCCGCCGCCGCCGCCGCCGCCGCCGGACGAGATGGAGCGTGCGACGAAGCCGGTCATGAGCAACGGCGTCCCGGCGTACGGCCGCGCGCTCAGCCAGATCAGCGAGGGGAGCGTGGACTCGCTGGAAGAGCACGGCGGGGCGGGGGGAAGTGTCGGTGAGGCCGCGGCGGTTGCGGTGGCCGCGGGAGACGGCGAGGATTGGCCGGCCGAGGGAGGAGCGGCGGAGGAGGCAGCCGAGGCTTTGGAAGCCGGGGGAAGCGACGGTCCGCGGGAGGACGTGGAACCGGCGCTCGCCCCGGCGAAACTGGCAGTCGTCCCGGCGGAACCGGCGGTCGCCTCGGACCGAGGAGCGGAGGCCGCAACCGAGGACGCCGGCGCGGGCGACGTCACGGCCGGCGGGAGCTGCTCCTCGCCGAGACGCTCGCCGGCGCGCGGCGACGGAGCGTTGGGCCGCGAGCCCAGGCCGGGCAAGGACGGCCTGCTGCTGAGCGCCAACGCCAGCGAGATTTTCTTCACCGACAAATCAAAGGACGTCGTGCATTTCTTCAACGCCGCGGTCGTGCCGTGTGATGACGACGACGACGACGACGACGCCGACTCGAACGGCGCCAAAGATTCCCGCCGAGACGAGACGACGGCCGTGGGCGATCGCATCGCCGTCTCACCTCCCGGGGTCGCCGGCCGAACCAAAGAAACCTCGGGGCCGGCCGAGCAGGTCAGGCCCGCCCCTCGCCCGCCCCTCCCCGAGCCGGGGGCGGCGAGCGCGGGGAGGATTCGGGCGAGCGGCTAGGAGGACCGGGCCTCGAGCGGGCCTGGCAGGCGCTGTGCTCGGCGCTGGACGACTGCAGGGGCCGCTACGCGGAGCTGCAGCTGCTGGAGCAGGAGGTTGCCGACCTGGATCGCATTCTGCAGGTTGGTGCGCTCGCGAGGGACGCGTGGTCATTCGCTCCATTCGGGTGGTGCGGGGCGGGGGTGGGGGGGGGTCGGCACCGCACTGCACCGTGGTGGTGAATATGAGATTGTGACGGTCCCTTCATAGATAACGGTCACGGGGCAGCAGGTTGACTATCCTTGTCCATGGTGAACTGGACGACTTCCGTGGTCAGCTAACAAAAAGAGACATTTTTTGTTTCAAGAGGCACCACCGCACGCGGCTCCGGTAGCCGCGAGTTTGCCGACTCCCCCCCTCCCCCCCCCCCGGGGTCTCGTGAAGGGGCTGTCACCGCCGCTGCGCGTCACGGACACGTAGCTGCGGTGGGGGGGCGGGGGTGACGTTGCCTCGTGGCTCTATCCGATATCATCGCTGTCAACCCCTTGTCAGTGCCCTACCTTATTACAGACCAATTCAGATCTCTACAAAGTCCCATCACAAGGGAGAAATGCAAACAAATAGACAACACATTTTTATTTTTGTGGCCCGTATTGAAACGGCTGTACGCCATATGGACCTGTAAACTAAATCTCCCTGTACAAGAATGCGCGGTAAACCGTGTGGGTTGACGGCAATGCAATGGGGTCGTCGCATGGATTTTTCTCGCCGGGTCCTCCGATTTTTCCCCCTCCGCGTCTGGAATCGGTGTCCGCTCGTTTAGAGTATTTGCCCGCCGCCGCTGCCTCTGCCGCCGCTACAAATGTCCACGTGGTGGCGGCGAGGCCGCTTCGTTGAGCCGCCGTTTGCCGTTTGTTCGTTTGACGCTCTCAACCGCCACGGGCCGTGACGCAGCCGGGCGGGAAGGTGTCGCGGAGTCGCGCGTCCAGCGTCAGCCTCTCGGTGGAGCACGCCCTGGAGAGTTTCAACTTCCTCCACTCGCCCGACCTGGACGACGAGGAGATGGAGCAGGACGCGGAGGAGGAGGCGGAGCGCCCCGTGAGGCTGCGGAGTCGGACGGCAAGTGAGTTCACGGCTCCGTCGACATCCTGAACGCCGCGGACGCTGAACGGCTGATCCACAACATTTGTTTTGTCGCGCGTCGGCTGCTGCAATGCCCTGCAGTATGTTCACAATGCGCCCGCCAGGGTGCTAACTGGTACACGACCCTTGAAGGATCACGTCGCATACCCGTGCTGCTGTCCCTTCACTGGCTCCTGTCCGTACCCCCGCGATAGATTTTAAGATTCTCTAGCTGGCATTTTAAGGGCCTTTAAATGGACTCGCTTCCTCCTTTAAGCCACGTAATATTCCAGCAAGATCGCTACGATCCTCGGAGTGTGCATTGTTCGCTGTCCCACGGCCTCTAGGCTTCGCACTTCGGGTGACGACGGTGGCTTGGCAGTAGCGCGAACCCCGAGACACTCTACTACAAATCTTCAAATCTCGACGAAAAACTCATTTGTTTAAAAATGTATTTCTCTCCCTCTCTCTTTAGTATATTCAACCGTCTGTCTCACTTTCTTCTTTACTTGGCTGACGTTAAGCTATTTTCCGCCTTTCCACGCACAAGCGCCCTGAGAAGGTCAACACACGTATTACACATAGACTCAACACTGCCCATAGACTAACACTGCCCATAGACTCAACACTACCCATAGACTAACACTACATAGACTAACACTACCATAGACTCAACACTACATATAGACTCAACACTACCCATAGACTCAACACTACCCATAGACTCAACACTGCCCATAGACTCAACACTACCATAGACTAACACTACCCATAGACTAACACTGCCCATAGACTAACACTACCCATAGACTAACACTCCCATAGACTAACACTACCCATAGACTAACACTACCCATAGACTAACACTACTCATAGACTCAACACTACCCATAGACTAACACTACCATAGACTAACACTACCATAGACTAACACTACCCATAGACTAACACTACCATAGACTAACACTACCCATAGACTAACACTACCCATAGACTAACACCGCACCTCCAATTAGCGCGGTTGGCTACGTACGGTGCGAAAGAAGTTCAACATTCATATGTTTGTATCGAGCGTGGCGGATAACCATTGCGGATGTGGTGGTGGGCCTGGACTTTAGGTATCTATCTATCTTCATGTATATATCATGATTTTGTCAATAACAGGCGGCAAGGCGACGTTGAGGAGGAGGTGGAGGCGGTGGTGGTGGCTACCGGCGACGACGCGGAGCTCGCACCGGCGCCCCGACCACCGGCAGCGAGGCCTCGACGTGGCCTTGGCTCTGCACGCGGATTACTGCACCCACCTCGTCATGGTGTGTGCACGCACGCGACTGTGCGTGTGTGTGTGCACGTGTGTGTGTGTGCGCACGTGTGCGTGCGTTGGGAGAGCGGTCGTGTCGCGGTTAGCGGGCTGCGCCACAAACCCAATCACCCGAGTTCGATTCCCGCTCACGGCCAACACCAGTGACGATTATCTGAACCGGTCCTGGGCCTCCCCTGGGTCGACTCCGCCTCAAATGAGTACCTGGTGCGGTGTGTAGTAAACATCGTCACTGGGGAGACAAAGGCGGCCGGCAGTGGTGCTGGCCACCCACCCCTCTCGTGCCATTCCGGCCTTCATAGGTGCTCGCTAACAGCACTTGCCCCAACAGTCTGTGTGCCGATGCCTCTGTGTGTCCACCCCGCCGTGTGTACGTATACTGCCGTATGTCCACCCGCCGTGTGTAGAAGCTCGGCACGTTTGGGCCCCTGCGCTGCGGGAGCTGTGCGCCCTCGACCGCCTGCACGGCCAGGCGGCCGTGCTGCGGCGAATCGCGGAGCTCACGCGAGACTTGTGCGACGGGCAGATCCTGAGCATTGCACGCGGTACGCACCAGCCAGCAGCGTCGCACGGCCGCCCCATCCCATCATGCAATGCAGCCACACCCTATACCACCATTCACTACAGCCGCCCTTTCCATCATGCACTGAGGCCACCTCTATCCCATCATGCACTGTGGCCACCTCTATCCCCTTTATGCACTGCAGCCACCCCTATCCCGTCATGCACCAAGGCTGCCCGTATCCCATCATGCACTGCAGCCACCCCTGTCCATCATGCAACAAGGCCGCCCTTATCCCATCATGCACTGCAGCCACCCCTATCCCATCATGCACTGCAGCTGCCCCTATCCCATCATGCACCGAGGCCGCCCCTATCCCATCATGTCCTACCGCCGACCTGATCCCATCATAAATTACAGCTGCCCCTGTCTCATAATGCATCATGACGATGCTTTCCTTTTCCCCTCCCGTGACGTGTTGCCCCCCCCTCTGNCCCCCCCCTCTGCCCCCCCCTCTGNCCCCCCCCCACGTTGCGGTGCAGCGGTGCCCGAGCTGTGTGAGCGCGAGTGCGTGCTGCGCTTCTGGGAGCGCGTCGCCGAGCCGGGGGGAGCGCGGCTGTGCGCCACGGCGGAGCGGCTCGCCGCCACCGTGTCGTCCGACTACTCGGAGACGCTGGCGCACACGGACGCAGGTGAGACGCACACGCGTGTGTGTGTGCGCGAGTTGGTGAGACCGCCACGTGCGTGTGTGTGTGTGTGAGTTAGTGAGACCGCCGCGTGTGTGTGTGCGTGAGTTAGTGAGACCGCCGCGCGCGCGTGTGTGTGTGTGAGTTGGTGAGACCCGCGTGCGTGTGTGTGTGCGTGAGTTGGTGAGACCGCCGTGTGTGTGTGTGTGCGCGAGTTGGTGAGACCGCCGCGTGTGTGTGTGTGTGCGTGAGTTGGTGAGACCGCCGCGTTGTGTGTGTGTGAGTTGGTGAGACCGCGCGTGTGTGTGTGTGTGAGTTGGTGAGACCGCCGCGTGTGTGTGTGTGTGCGTGAGTTGGTGAGACCGCCGCGTGTGTGTGTGTGTGCGCGAGTTGGTGAGACCGCCGCNTGTGTGTGTGTGCGCGAGTTGGTGAGACCGCCGCGTGTGTGTGTGTGTGAGTTGGTGAGACCGCCGCGTGTGTGTGTGTGTGGTTGGTGAGACCGCCGCGTGTGTGTGTGTGTGAGTTGGTGAGACCGCCGCGTGCGTGTGTGTGTGCGCGAGTTGGTGAGACCGCCGCGTGTGTGTGTGTGTGCGTGAGTTGGTGAGACCGCCGCGTGTGTGTGTGTGAGTTGGTGAGACCGCCGCGTGTGTGTGTGTGTGAGTTGGTGAGACCGCCGCGTGTGTGTGTGTGAGTTGGTGAGACCGCCGCNTGTGTGTGTGTGAGTTGGTGAGACGCCGCGTGTGTGTGTGTGCGTGAGTTGGTGAGACCGCCGCNTGTGTGTGTGTGTGTGTGAGTTGGTGAGACCGCCGCGTGTGTGTGTGTGTGTGAGTTGGTGAGACCGCCGCGTGTGTGTGTGTGTGCGTGAGTTGGTGAGACCGCCGCGTGTGTGTGTGCGCGAGTTGGTGAGACCGCCGCNTGTGTGTGTGTGTGTGAGTTGGTGAGACCGCCGCNTGTGTGTGTGTGTGAGTTGGTGAGACCGCCGCGTGTGTGTNCGCGAGTTGGTGAGACCGCCGTGTGTGTGCGCGAGTTGGTGAGACCGCCGCGTGTGTGTGTGCGCGAGTTGGTGAGACCGCCGCGTGTGTGTGTGTGAGTTGGTGAGACCGCGCGTGTGTGTGTGTGAGTTGGTGAGACCGCCGCGTGTGTGTGTGAGTTGGTGAGACCGCCCGTGCGCGTGTGTGTGTGCGCGAGTTGGTGAGACCGCCACGTGCGTGTGTGTGTGTGCGCGAGTTGGTGAGACCGCCACGTGCGTGCGTTGAGTGACCGTGGGTCGCCGGGTTTACCACCGCGCCACCGCTACCCGTGCCACGTACAGAGACGCACAAACAGGCACACTCCACCTTAAACTACTCAACTATTGTATTTCACCGGGTAAGTCCACCGAGCTTTGTAGCTCTTTTTCAGAAGCGGACCGCCACGCTGCCGCTCGATTGCCACTCACGGCCACGACTACCGGTGGCAATTATCTGAACCCAGTGCTGGCCTCCCGTAGGTCAACTCGGCCTTAAATGAGTCCTCGATGCGGTGTGTGAAACATCAGCGCTGGGGGAGACAAAGGCGGCCGGGCACGGCGCTGGCCACCCACCCCCCTCGTGTGCCACGGTGCCGGCGCTCGCAGGCGCTGCTACTCGCTAACAGCACTTGCCCCGACAGTCTGTTAAGGCCACACGGGGATCTTTGCCTTTGTCAGTGTGCGTGCGCCTGCTGGAGCGGCTGCTGGGCCGCCGCGTGCGTCGCCTGCGCACGTGTGCGCCCGCGCGCGTCACCGCGTTCCAGCTGGCGGCGCTAGCGCAGCAGCACGACGTGCGGACCATGGACTCCTTCATCACCCGGCTGGGGCACGAGGGTACGGGAAATACAGACACTCAGAGATACACAGAGACTCGGAGATACTCATACAGATACACAGATACACAGAGACTCACACAGATACACAGATACACAGAGACTCACACAGATACACAGAGACTTGGAGATACTCATACAGATACACAGATACACAGAGATACTCGTACAGATACACAGAGATTCAGGGATACTCCTACAGATACACAGATACTCACAGATACACAGAGATACTCATACAGATACACAGAGATACTCATACAGATACACAGAGATACTTATACAGATACACAGATACACAGAGACTCACACAGATACACAGACTCAGAGATACTCATACAGACACTCAGAGATACTCACACAGATACACAGACTCAGAGATACTCATACAGATACAGAGACTCATAGAGATAGACAGAGACTCGGTTGGAAAGCGGTGAAAATAATCTGTCGTTGAATCGAATCGCGCATCGACACGACCAAGTGGACTCGTGATTTGCTCGCTCTGTCGGCCCCCCCACCCCCCTTCCTCTGCCCCCCCACCCCCTCCTCCTCCTTCCTCTGCCCCCCACCCCCCTCCTCCTCCTGCCTCTGNCCCCCACCCCCCTCCTTCCTCTGNCCCCCCACCCCCTCCTCTCCTCCTCTGCCCCCACCCCCCTCCTTCCTCTGCCCCCCCCACCCCTCCTGCCTCTGCCCCCCCACCCCCTCCTTCCTCTGNCCCCCACCCCCCCCTCCTCCTGCCTCTGNCCCCCACCCCCTCCTTCCTCTGCCCCCCACCCCCTCCTCCTTGCTCTGCCCCCCACCCCCTCCTCCTCTGCCCCCCACCCCCTCCTCCTCCTTCCTCTGCCCCCCCACCCCCCTCCTTCCTCTGCCCCCCCACCCCCTCCTCCTCTGCCCCCCANCCCCCTCCTTCCTCTGCCCCCCACCCCCCCCTCCTCCTTGCTCTGNCCCCCACCCCCTCCTTCCTCTGCCCCCCCCACCCCCTCCTCCTTGCCTCTGCCCCCACCCCCCTCCTTCCTCTGCCCCCCACCCCCCTCCTCCTCCTTCCTCTGCCCCCCACCCCCTCCTTCCTCTGNCCCCCCCCACCCCTCCTGCCTCTGCCCCCCACCCCCTCCTCCTCTGCCCCCCCACCCCCCCTCCTCTCCTGCCTCTGNCCCCCCACCCTCCTCCTGCCTCTGCCCCCCCACCCCCTCCTCCTCCTGCCTCTGCCCCCCCTCCTCCTTCTTCCTCTGCCCCCCCACCCCTCCTGCCTCTGCCCCCCCACACCCCCCTCCTCCTCCTTCCTCTGCACCCCCCCCACCCCCTCCTGCCTCTGCCCCCATCACCGCCCTCCAGTGTCCCTTGCGGCGTCGCTGGAGTCGCATGACCGCAGCGAGGTCCTGCGTGGGCTCAAGCGTCTCGCCGGGTCGGACGCGGCCGCCCCTCCGCGCCTGACGGTGGCCAACATGACGTCCCTCGCGCCGCTCCTATTGGACAGCGACGCCAAGATCAGCCAATCGGCGGCGACGATACTCAGGAGGGCGGCGAGCGAGGCGCCGCTCCGAGAGAAGGTGATCACTCTGCAATGAAAGTGTTAAGCTTTCAATTATGTTTTTACTTTACCAGCTGTAAGGCCCCACTGAGCTATGAGGCTCTTTCTCAGAAGTGACCTGGCCATCGCAAATGATTCATCGTCGTCATCATCGTCACGTGGACATTAATAGCAGCAGCCAAATACTCTAAACGTGGAAGTTGATTCTAAATGTGGAGGGAAATGCGGAGGAGCGGACAGAAATCCACGCGAACACGAGGAGAGAGACACACAGCAACTCCAATACAGCAGACGTCAGGGTCGGGATCGAACCCACGACCTCCTGCATACCAGGCGAGGTAGTCAACATCTCCTAGCCACCGTGATGATGATGAGAGAGAGACACACAAACTCCAATACAGCAGGCGTCAGGGTCGGGATCGAACCCACGACATCCTGCACACCAGGCGAGGAAGTTAAAGTCTCCTAGCCACCGCCACGCCATGAAGAGGGGGACATTGCCAGAAACGGCGCCTGCCGTATTATATTAACGTATAAATGTCTTCAAAGTTTTCCCTTTCAGAGCCCCAAGGTGGCTCAGCGGCAGAGCGAGTGGCTCCCAATCGCAAAGGTCGCGAGTTCAAATCCTGGTTGTGGTTTCACTCCACCCATCATCATCATCATCACCCCTCCAGGGTCGATGAATAAGTACCACTTTGTGATGATGACAATTTGCGTTCGGTAGAGCCGTGTGCCCTCCTTCGCACGGTGACGTCTCGGGCGATAAGCAACTTGCACCTCATCGCACCTCAACACATTGTAAGGGCACCCCAGTGGCAGCTGCCCTGTGTGGCACAAGGTGCCCTCGGCACTTGGTCTGCAAGCGGGCACATCAGTCTCGGGCGGGCGCGGCGCTGGCCACCCACCCCTTCGTGCGCCCTGCGGCCTTCATAGGTGCTGCTACTCACTAACAGCACTTGCCCGACAATCTGTTAAGGCTACACGGGGGGGGGGGGATCTTTGTCTTTGTGCGTGTGAACAGGTGGTGGTTTGGTGTCTGCAGCTTCTGGAAGAGGAGGATGAGATCGTGAGACGAGCTGGTTGTGCAGCACTGGCTTGCCTGCAGGTGAACACACACACAAAGACAAAGATCCCCCGTGTAGCCTTAACAGACTGTAGGGGCAAGTGCTGTTAGCAAGCACCTATGAAGGCCTGAACGGTACACGAGGGGTGGGTGGCCAGCACCACGCCCGGCCGCCTGTCTCCCCAGTGGCGATGTTTACACATTGCACCAGGTACTCATTTGAGGGACGCACACACACGCACAGACATGCACACACTTGTGTGAGCTTACACACACGTACACGTGAGTTTACACACACATACACACACACACGTGTGAGTTTACACACACACGTGAGTTTACACACACATACACACACACGTGTGAGTTTACACACATACACACACACACGTGAGTTTACACACCTATGCACACGTGTGAGTTTACACACACATATACACACTTGTGAGTTTACACACACGTACACACACACGCGTGAGTTTACACACGTACACACACACGTGAGTTTACACACCTATGCACACACACACACGTGCTACACGAGGGGGTTCCTTGTCTGTGTGCCCTCACCCAGGCCAAGGAGAGCATGGAGCAGCTCCTGCACCTGTGCCAGGTCGACCAGGAGCCCGTGAAGATCGCGGCCAGGGACGCCATCTTCTCCTTCGGTGAGGCCCCACCGAGCCCCGGCGTTAACCAGGGCGGCCGCTGGTCTTGAACCGACACGTCGCTGTGGCGGGGGGGGGGGGGGGGTGGCGGGGGGGCGGACGGTGGCCGTCGGGTCAGGAATGGCTACGAAGCGGCAGACGCGGCGCAACGGAGGGACGCGGAGCGTCGAGCGGCGTTCGTGGCACGGGTGGGATGGTGGCACGCGTGGGATGGTGGCACGCGTGGGATGGTGGCACGCGTGGGATGGTGGCACGCGTGGGATGGTGGCACGCGTGGGATGGTGGCACGCGTGGGATGGTGGCACGGTGGGATGGTGGCACGGTGGGATGGTGGCACGCGTGGGATGGTGGCACGCGTGGGATGGTGGCACGCGTGGGATGGTGGCACGCGTGGGATGGTGGCACGCGTGGGATGGTGGCACGCGTGGGATGGTGGCACGCGTGGGATGGTGGCACGCGTGGGATGGTGGCACGCGTGGGATGGTGGCACGCGTGGGATGGTGGCACGCGTGGGATGGTGGCACGCGTGGGATGGTGGCACGCGTGGGATGGTGGCACGCGTGGGATGGTGGCACGCGTGGGATGGTGGCACGCGTGGGATGGTGGCACGCGTGGGATGGTGGCACGCGTGGGATGGTGGCACGCGTGGATGGTGGCACGCGTGGATGGTGGGGGGGGGGGGGGGGGGGCACGCGGGGATGGGGCGCGGGGGGGATGGTGGCACGGGTGGGATGGTGGCACGCGTGGGATGGTGGCACGCGTGGGATGGTGGCACGCGGGGGGGGGGGGGGGGGGGGGGGGGGGGGGGGGGGGGGGGGGGGGGGGCGGGGATGGTGGCACGCGTGGGATGGTGGCGGGCGTGGGATGGTGGCACGCGTGGGATGGTGGCACGCGTGGGATGGTGGCACGCGTGGGATGGTGGCACGCGTGGGATGGTGGCACGCGTGGGATGGTGGCACGCGTGGGATGGTGGCACGCGTGGGATGGTGGCACGCGTGGGATGGTGGCACGCGTGGGATGGTGGCACGCGTGGGATGGTGGCACGCGTGGGATGGTGGCACGCGTGGGATGGTGGCACGCGTGGGATGGTGGCACGCGTGGGATGGTGGCACGCGTGGGATGGTGGCACGCGTGGGATGGTGGCACGCGTGGGATGGTGGCACGCGTGGGATGGTGGCACGCGTGGGATGGTGGCACGCGTGGGATGGTGGCACGCGTGGGATGGTGGGCCGCGTGGGATGGTGGCACGCGTGGGATGGTGGCACGCGTGGGATGGTGGCACGCGTGGGATGGTGGCACGCGTGGGATGGTGGCACGCGTGGGATGGTGGCACGCGTGGGATGGTGGCACGCGTGGGATGGTGGCACGCGTGGGATGGTGGCACGCGTGGGATGGTGGCACGCGTGGGATGGTGGCACGCGTGGGATGGTGGCACGCGTGGGATGGTGGCACGCGTGGGATGGTGGCACGCGTGGGATGGTGGCACGCGTGGGATGGTGGCACGCGTGGGATGGTGGCACGCGTGGGATGGTGGCACGCGTGGGATGGTGGCACGCGTGGGATGGTGGCACGCGTGGGATGGTGGCACGCGTGGGATGGTGGCACGCGTGGGATGGTGGCACGCGTGGGATGGTGGCACGCGTGGGATGGTGGCACGCGTGGGATGGTGGCACGCGTGGGATGGTGGCACGCGTGGGATGGTGGCACGCGTGGGATGGTGGCACGCGTGGGATGGTGGCACGCGTGGGATGGTGGCACGCGTGGGATGGTGGCACGCGTGGGATGGTGGCACGCGTGGGATGGTGGCACGCGTGGGATGGTGGCACGCGTGGGATGGTGGCACGCGTGGGATGGTGGCACGCGTGGGATGGTGGCACGCGTGGGATGGTGGCACGCGTGGGATGGTGGCACGCGTGGGATGGTGGCACGCGTGGGATGGTGGCACGCGTGGGATGGTGGCACGCGTNGGATGGTGGCACGCGTGGGATGGTGGCACGCGTGGGATGGTGGCACGCGTGGGATGGTGGCACGCGTGGGATGGTGGCACGCGTGGGATGGTGGCACGCGTGGGATGGTGGCACGCGTGGGATGGTGGCACGCGTGGGATGGTGGCACGCGTGGGATGGTGGCACGCGTGGGATGGTGGCACGCGTGGGATGGTGGCACGCGTGGGATGGTGGCACGCGTGGGATGGTGGCACGCGTGGGATGGTGGCACGCGTGGGATGGTGGCACGCGTGGGATGGTGGCACGCGTGGGATGGTGGCACGTGTGGGATGGTGTGTGGGATGGTGCACCGTTGCTGCCACGATGGATGTNGGGGGGGCGGGGAAGCGTTTATCCGGCAGTGGATCCAGCATGGCCGACGACAATTTTACAACTAAATTATTGATAATCTCATTTCTTTTTTCAGGCAAGGAAGGCCAAGAGGCCTACCGTCGCGCGGAGGAGACCATGGACGGAGTGCGTGGGTTCATAACGCCGGGCGCTCCTCACAAACAGCCGCCCGCGACTTTCTGACCGCGGCGAAGGAGGAGGTGGCGCTGCTCGTGGTGATGACGACGATGCCGACGCCATCGCCGAACCGGCAGCTCGCGGGAGCCACGGCGGCGGCAGCGGGAAAACCGCACGCGGCCGAGGGCCGGCACCCGTTGGGGGGGGAGGGGGGCTTGTGGGAATTATTTTTTTTCATCACAGGTTGTGGGGGGGGGGGGGGGCAGCAGGAGTGAGGAACGGGGTCGATCAAAAAAGAGGGCAGCTCTCTTGGTTAGGCGACAGAAGGGCATGATGACGTGGAACACGTGAGATGACGTGGAACACGTGAGATGACGTGGAACACGTGAGATGACGTGGAACACGTGAGAAACCTTACCGTTAGCGGAGAAGCGGGATGGGCACGGGGGGGGGGGGGTGCCAGTGTCGGATTGTGGAAGTATTAACACGCGGACTGAGCACGATTGTTGGACATCGATGAACGGAAACATCGAGACGAAGAAAAGCGCCGCGTTCTAACGACGGCCTCGCACGCGGAGCCCGCTCGCGCCGTAGTTGCTTCGCCGCGGTGCATTGCAGCGCCGGCGTGCAACCATCGAGCGGCCGACGGATCGCTCGGAGAGGGACGCGTTCGCCGCATTGGCGCGCCCTCGTTGTGGCCTCGGAAGCCGCGTGGGAGCGAGCGGCANGGAGGGAGGAGGGGCCCTCTCGCAGAGACGTCCGGAAGGAGCGCCGACCGTGGCCTTCCGACGGGCGGCAGAGCGAGCCGCGTGTCGGTGCGTGAAATGGGCCGTCCGTGCGAGGTCGGCTCGGCCTGAAATGAGCGCGGGCCGGATCGCGAGGCGGCCGCGGCGGCGTCTCTGAAACGTCGCAGGGAAAGGGGAAACAAAGAAATGCACGATTCTTGTTTTGTGGCGAGCGAAGGCGTGGGGGGCGTTCCGCTAGGCCCTCGGCGGACCGGCCCCGTGTGCCGGCGCGACGTTCGGCCTCGGCCCTTTCAAAAGTAAAAAGCTGCGGTATTCTCCGGATTGCGTGACACGCGGTGATTTCCCTCCGACCTGCCGGAATTTGAAATGACAAAAAACGTTGGGTTGCGCATCTTATAATGTGGTAGTTGTGAGCGCGTGTGCACTCACGCGCTCGTGCGTGCGTGTGACCAGACCGGTGTAACTTTATTAATGGACACGGGGTGGGGGGGGGTATAAACATTCGAGGTCCGTCCGAATCTCCGGAGCGTTTGCCAATCTGGAGAATACGGCGAGAGAGGAACACAAACAGAGTTGGGTGGAGCTTTCCAAAAACACACAAACACTGAATGCGGAGCTCGTCGTCGCCGTTGCCGCCGCCGCCGTTTAGAGAATTTTTGCGACGGCGTTGGTTGCTTTAGGCCCAGGTAACTCTCCGTTATCCGCACACCGCAAGCGTACTGCTACGTGTGTGCCGGTTTCAATATCACCGAGGAGGTGGGGGGGGGGGTGAGCAGGGGCCCACGTGACCGCAACGTCAAGTATGTACCGTATGTTAACTTCTTTCGCGTCGTACGTCGCCAGCCGTGCTCAGCGGAGGTGCGGAGAGACTGATACATCGTGCACGCCAGACGGAGGCACTCCGCATCCGTCTCCCACTCACTCCCTCGTCGGCGAGAAACACGAATGCACAGCACGTTTGGCTACGTACGGAGCGAAAGAAGCGCAACGCACGGCATACGTCCAGCTACCATCTACTTTCGCTTGTATCATCCGTCGTTTTTTGGGCGGTTTTTGTCCGGGGCAATCGCCTCCCTCCCTCCCCTACCGGGTCGGCTACCCACCCACGAAGTCGCCCACCACCACCACCACCCATCCCACCAGTTCAGTCACCCACGACCTGGAGCCGAGACCGAGCGCGGTTCACCGGCCGTGCTCGGAATCTCCACGAGTCGAGGCCGGGCCGCTCGCACTTCTCGCAAAGCCTTAGCCCGAGCGGTGGCTGAAGATATGACCGTGAGAGTTCATCTGGGCAGAGATGAACAACAGCCTTGGCACATCGGTGTTGCTTGCGATGATGACGAGGGTGATGGTGGTGATGGTGACGATGGTGATGATGGTGACGATGGTGATGATGTTGATGGTGATGATGATGTTGCACGTGTCGGGAGACCACGTAGCGGAATCAACTCGCGCCACGGTGGCNGAGATGTTGACTACCTCGCCTGGTATACAGGAGGTCGTGGGTTCGATCCCGACCCTGTGACACCTACTGTATATTTGGAGTTTGCGTGTCTCTCTCCCCGTGGTCGCGTGGATTTTTCTCCGGGTCTTCCCTCCACATTTAGAATCAACGTCACGGCGTTTAGAGTAGTTGGCTGCTGCTATACACTTCCACGTGATGATGATGATGATCATGATAAGCCACCATTCAGTTGAGCTATCATTTGTGACGGCCAGGTCGCTTCTAAAAAAGAGCGACATGCTCAGAGTGTGGGCCTCACCCGGTTAAAAGAAAAATAATTTTCCGTATTTATGGCATGGTAGTCTGTTGTCCTTTGCCAGCCACCTCTGATGAGCACGGGTTGGCTACGTACGGCGAGACAGAAGTTCAACGTACGCACGAACAACTCTGCCCCTGACGAGTTCTCTCGCTCTCGCCCCCCCCCCCGCTCGCTCCTGCGACCTTTTTATCCCGACGATTATTTCTCGGCCAGATCAAAAACAAACGCGTGAACGGATTTTTTTTATTTTACGTATTTTATATCGATATATATTAACGGTGCAAATTCAGTTCAGCTTGTGTAGTTGTACAAAGGCGAGGTTTTTTGTTGTGAATATATATAAAAAGTCATATCGGTGTTGCATATATATACTGAACAACGCACTCTTAACCGTTCGATTTTTCATCCACGTGGAAGTGGAACTTAACTTTGAAATGTAAAACAAAAACTATCGTCGCTTTCTCGAGGCTGTGCGTAAGTTATTCATCCAATTTAAATTGTTGTTGTTGTTGTTTAAGCCAAGTTTTGCCAGCGCAGGGTTCCCCGTGGCTTCCGATCAGCCTTGCCAAGCGGCCAGTAACAAGCGGCACCGTCACGGGTCGTAATGGATACGGAGTGCAGCGCGTCGCTTCAAACGGAGAAAGGGGTCGAGAGAAACGGGACACGCAGACACAGAGAGAGAGAGAGACCTGCTGAGATATACATCGATACAGAGGATATGCAAGAGATTACAAACACAAGTCCGTTCATGTTGCCTGCGGTAAATTCATAAGAAGAATGTTTTTGTTGTTGGGTTCCATCGCGTAAATACGAATGTGTGTTAAACCCGCCACCACCCGACACAGCCAATTTGTGTGGTTTGTCGCGTAAACAAAACGTGGCCAACTAGTTACTAGTACAGCACTAACGGTTGTGTGTTGGAGAGTAAACCCACTACAACATTTACAATTGAATAACGTGACGTTTCGCTTGCGTTTGCAAGAACAGCTCCGATTTATGCGATCTAACACCAAACACACGAAAAAATTTTTATTCTGAATAATATTGGCCGCGAAAGCCTCCGTGCAAATCATCATTCACCGCGCCTTATCACTCCTCGCGACTGGGGTGGTGATTGTGCATGTGCGTGGGGTAACCGCTGCACTACCGCTCGGAGGAGCGGTGGTGCAGCGATTAGCAGCGCTGCACTACGAATCTAGCGACCCGAGTTCGATTCCCGCTCACGGCCAACACCGGTGACGATTATCTGAACCGGTCCTGGGCCTCCCTAGGTCGACTCAGCCTCAAATGTGTAAACATCCCCACTGGGGGAGACAAAGGCGGCCGGGCGTGGTGCTGACCGCCCACCACCACCTCGTGTGCCACAGTGCCGGCCTTCGTAGGCCCTGCGCTCGCTAACAGCCACTTTGCCTTGGGGGTAACCGCGGGCAAAGGGGGCAGCCCCTCCCGCTTTGTCGTACTCGGAGTTTGCGCGCAAGTCTTCTGAAGAATGCCAAATACGGGGAGGGATCTTCGTTGCGTCGCCTCTTTCAGAAAACACCTTGCTGCACGTCATCGGTCACCTGAAGGATTCAGGTTTTTCTACTCGCGTCCTGCAGTAGCTACTGTTGTCGTTGTGGGTTTTTTTTGTATTTTACGAACGCGCGATAATTATTGCACACGAGTCTTGAACCGTCTCTCCACGGGGGTGGAAAAATCACGTGCTCGTTAGCAGGAAGAGGAGGAGGAAAGGGGTGGGGGGCTGCTGCGACATTGCGACGTCGTAGGGGGTTGTAATTATCCCCGTTTTGAACGTTCGGGTTTTTTGGCGTCGTGCGGGAGGAAAACCCGGAGGAATTGCGGAGGAATCGCGGCGGAAACCCGGGGAAATCGTAGAGAGATCCTGGAGAATCGTGGAGAAATCCCGGAGAAATCGTAGAGAAATCCCGGAGAATCGTGGAGAAATCCCGGAGAAATGCCGGAGAAATCCTGGAGAAATCGTGGAGAAATCCCGGAGAAATCGTGGAGGAATGCTGGAGAATCCTGGAGAAATCCCAGAGAAATCCCGGAGAAATCCCGGGGAAATCCCAGAGAAATCCCAGAGGAATCCCATCCGTATGGACGAGGGGTAACAACACTCAAAACGAACGCTGAGAAGAGGGGGAGCTTGCCAAAAAAAACAACTGACCGCTCATCAGCATTGGTTGAAGCTAGCCTGACACACTGCTGATGAGACACTGAACATCGACACCGGGACCCAACGTCGTGCTCGTGTTGACGCCAGTCAGTGTCGCCTGGTGATCAAATGCTCTTCCAGAAGGCCGTGTGGCTGATGAGAGCATTTTACTTTACGTTTTTTTATTTGGATGGGCAAATATGGGAAGTAAGGCGTTTTATTGCTCGCATATTTATTTTATCTCAGATATAGCCGGTCGAATAACCTACTTTCTGTACTTCCGCAAAGCGTCGTGGAAAGCGCGCACGCGCGCGTGAAGACCTGGGGGTTGGTGGGTGCTCAGAGACCGCCAACGCTCCGTTGTGAACCTCCCCAGGGAACGGCAGCGAAGTCGCTGCCCTGCTCGTGCGAGCCATCGCCATGCGACCACCTCATGTGGGATGCGCGCAAGTTGGTCTGCGTTGTCCTCCCGACACGGAGGCCGAACGCTCCTCGCGAATGGAATTGGCGGCGCAAGTACGCGGTGTAGGCCGGACCAAATGATCGATCGACATGACATCTCCACTCTCGACACAAGGCGACCAAATGTTGATTTAATTGACACCTCCTCCATGTGCCACCCACCGCCATGCACCCACCCAGTGACCCACCCAGTGACCCACCCAGTGACCCCACCCCAGTGACCCCACCCAGTGACCCCACCCAGTGCCCCACCCAGTGCCCCACCCAGTGCCCCCCAGTGACCCCANCCCAGTGACCCCACCCCAGTGACCCCACCCCAGTGACCCACCCAGTGACCCCACCCAGTGACCCCATCTCAGTGACCCCACCCAGTGACCCCACCCAGTGACCCCACCCCAGTGACCCCACCCAGTGGCCCCATCTCAGTGACCCCACCCCAGTGACCCACCCCAGTGACCCCACCCAGTGACCCCACCCCAGTGACCCCACCCAGTGACCCCACCCAGTGACCCCACCCCAGTGATCCCACCCAGTGGCCCCATCTCAGTGACCCACCCCAAGTGACCCACCCAGTGACCCACCGCCATGACCCCACCCCAGTGACCCCACCCAGTGACCCCACCCAGTGACCCCACCCCAGTGGCCCCGCCCCAGTGACCCCACGTGGCCAGGGACTGTGGCGGCGTGCCGAGAAGGGGCCTGGGTTGGGATGCCAACTCGGGCGTCTTGGTGTGCGGGGTTTCGATGTCGCGCCCCCCACCTCCTCCCTCCTGTTTCCGTAATGGGGTTTCCGCTGGGGTTTTGGGTACAAAGTGGAATTGGTCAAAAACGTCGCAATGCTGAAAAATGTCCTGCAAAAAATCACTCGGCTGGGATCCGCACGCAAGCGGCAGCAGCAACAGTAGCAGCAGCAACAGAATCAGCAGCAGCAGTAGTAACAACAGCAGGAGTAGAAACAGCGGCAGCAGCATCAGTAGCAACAACTTCAGCATCAGTAGCAAGAGCAGCATCAGTAGAAACAGCAGCAGCATAAACAGCAGCAGCATGAGCAGGAGTAGCACCAACAGCAGAAAGGGGTAGAAACAGCAGCAGCATCATCAGCAGCAGCAGCCACGCCGAAAGTGAAAACGGTGGCAGGACCCTCCTGAAAAAAAAGTTTTGAGACTCTGTGAGACTTTCCTGGGGACACACACGGAATTATAACCATCATAATAATAATGATTATTCTACTTTATCACCACACACCGCACACTGTCATGCAGACCATTGACAGTGCGGGGCCTGTAGCATGATGTTGTTATAAAGGAGCCATGAATAAAAGTGATGCCAGTTTAGATCTCAAGTTTTCGTGACTGCAATGTTCCATACTCTAGTTTTTCGGTAAAGTCACGTAGGTATAAAATAAAAATAATCAAAAATAAATAAAATTACAAATAATTGAATTTATTTTTATTATTTTTATTTTAGTCCTAAATAAATAAAATTAATTGTGACTTTATTTATTTTTGATTATTTTATTTTTAGTTCTTTCGGTAAAGTCACGTAGGTATAAAATAAAATAACAAAAAGAAAATAAATTAATTGTGATTTAATTTATTTAATAATCAAAAATATTCATAATCAAAAAGAAATAAAATTAATTGTGATTAAAATTTTGATTATTTTATTTTATACCGACGTGACTTTACCGAAAGAACTAAAAATAAAATGAAAATAAATAAAATAGCAATCAAATTTTATTTTTATTTATACCTACGTGACTTTACCGAAAGAACTAAAAAGTGTTGCCGATCTCCGCTCTTCGACTCTGGTATAACTCCACACCGGTGACGATGCCCACGTCTGCCGTGTTGTTATACAACGAACACACATTATCCACGGCGTTACCAGCAGCGCGTGTAACCTGTACCTGCTGGCGAGACCCGCTGTGTGCACGTGTATGAATAATAAACAATTATAAGCCGCAAACTCGGGGACCTCATTTCGGGGTGATTTTTCTTATTTCCGCTTCAAATGCCTTCTTAAATTCTAGATTTGAAGCTTTGTGACTGCAAGGATTCATACTCTTAGTTCTTTCGGTAAAGTCACGTAGGTAAAAAATGAAATTAAAATTAATAAAAATAAAATATAAAATCACGACGTTTCGGAGGCAACACGAGTCTCCGTCATCAGGTGGGACCGTCACAGCCAGCAACGTCGTGATTTTATTATTTTATTTTAATAAATTGAAATTTCATTTTTTACCTACGTGACTTTACCGAAAGAACTAAGAGTATGCCTTCTTAAATGCTTGATACCAATCGCATTGTCGGGCAATTAAAACATCGGCACGTGGTGTGTGCTCCCGCTGATTACGCGACGCGGTTCAGAAGCCGGTGGTGGCTTTTGACTAAAAAATTGCAATCAAACGGAAAAGTACGGAAAGCAGCACGTGGAGAGAGACGCTGAAAGGCAGGGAGAGGATCACGTGGAGGAGAGGACACGCGCAGGGTAGAGACATCACCACCGCCACCTTCACATTGGTCATCACCCAGCAGTGGATAGACCACGCTGGTTACACTGAGGATCACGTGGAGGAGAGGACACGATCAGGGTAGAGACATCACCACCACCACCTTCACATTGATCATCACCCAGCAGTGCATAGGCCACGCTGGTTACACTGATGAGCACGTGGAGGAGAGGACACGATCAGGGTAGAGACATCACCACCGCCACCTTCACATTGATCATCACCCAGCAGTGGATAGACCACGCTGGTTACACTGATGAGCACGTGGAGGAGAGGACACGATCAGGGTAGAGACATCACCACCGCCACCTTCACATTGATCATCACCCAGCAGTGCATAGACCACGCTGGTTACACTAGGGTCACGTGAGGAAAGGACACGATCAGGGGAGTGACAACACCACCACCACAGACACNGAAGACACAGCACGAGNACAGACACACNCGAGACTACCGNGACACCACACAGAGTACACAGAGACACACAGAGACACACAGCACGAGATCACACAAAGACACACACGAGACAGACACAGAGAGACACAGAGACACACACAGAGAGACACACAGAGACACACAGAGACTCAAGAGACACAGAGACTCAACAGAGACAGACACAGAGAGACACAGAGACACACACAGAGAGACACACAGAGACTCACACAGAGACACACACAGAGACTCACAGAGACACACGGAGACTCAGAGACACACACAGAGACTCACACAGAGACACAGACAGAGACACACACAGAGACACACACAGAGACACACATAGAGACTCGGAGACACAGAGACTCACAGAGACACACACAGAGAGAGAGAGACACACAGAGACTCTCAGAGAGACACACACAGAGACACACACAGAGACCACAAAGAGACTCAGAGACTCACACAGACAGACACAGAGACTCACACAGAGACTCACACAGACTCAGAGACTCACACAGAGACTCAAGAGACTCACAGAGACTCACACAGAGACACACAGAGACTCAGAGACTCGGCAGGACCAGAGCGGGAAGTATGGACGCCGCGTGCGGGGCGACAGCGTCCACGCACGTGAGTACATTGTGTACTGTAGTTGTGTACTGTAGCTGTAGACTGTAGTTGTGTACTGTAGTGTACTGTAGTTGTGTACTGTAGTTGTAGACTAGTTGTGTACTGTAGTTGTGTACTGTAGTTGTAGACTGTAGCTGTGTACTGTAGCTGTAGACTGTAGTTGTAGACTGTAGTTGTGTACTGTTTGTGTACTGTAGCTGTAGACTGTAGTTGTGTACTGTAGTTGTGTACCGTAGTTGTAGACTGTAGCTGTGTACTGTATGTAGACTGTAGCTGTGTACTGTANCTGTAGACTGTAGTTGTGTACTGTAGTTGTGTAGTTGTGTACTGTAGCTGTAGACTGTAGTTGTGTACTGTAGTCGTGTACTGTAGTTGTAGACTAGTTGTGTACTGTAGTTGTAGTCTGTAGTTCTGTACTGTAGTTGTAGACTGTAGTTGTGTACTGTGGTTGTTTACTGTAGTTGTAGACTGTAGTTGTGTGCTGTAGTTGTGTACTGTAGTTGTGTACTGTAGTTGTATACTGTAGGTGTATACTGTATTTGTGTGCTGTAGTTGTAGACTGTAGTTGTAGACTGTAGTTGTGTACTGTAGTTGTATACTGTAGTTGTAGACTGTAGTTATGTACTGTAGTTGTAGACTGTAGTTGTGTACTGTAGTTGTAGACTAGTTGTGTACTGTAGTTGTAGACTAGTTGTGTACTGTAGTTGTAGACTGTAGTGTACTGTAGTTGTGTACTGTAGTTGTGTACTGTAGTGTGCTGTAGTTGTGTACTGTAGTTGTAGACTGTAGTTGTGTACTGTAGTTGTAGACTGTAGTTGTGTACTGTGGTTGTGTACTGTAGTTGTAGACTGTAGTTATGTACTGTAGTTGTGTATAGTTGTTGTAGACTGTAGTTGTGTACTGTAGCTGTAGACTGTAGTTGTGTACTGTAGTTGTGTATTGTAGTTGTATACTGTAGTTGTAGACTGTAATTATGTACTGTAGTGTGCTGTAGTTGTAGACTGTAGTTGTGTACTGTAGTTATGTACTGTAGTTGTGTACTGTAGTTGTAGACTAGTTGTGTACTGTAGTTGTAGACTAGTTGTGTACTGTAGTTGTGTATTGTAGTTGTATACTGTAGTGTGTATAGTTGTGTACTGTAGTTGTGTACTGTAGTGTGCTGTAGTTGTGTACTGTAGTTGTGTATTGTAGTGTACTGTAGTTGTATACTGTAGTTGTGTACTGTAGTTGTAGACTGTAGTTGTGTACTGTAGTTGTGTACTGTAGTTGTATACTGTAGTTGTAGACTGTAGTTGTGTACTGTAGTTGTAGACTGTAGTTATGTACTGTAGTTGTGTACTGTAGTTGTGTACTGTAGTTGTAGACTGTAGTTGTATACTGTAGTTGTAGACTGTAGTTGTGTACTGTAGTTGTGTATTGTAGTTGTGTACTGTAGTTGTGTACTGTAGTTGTAGCTGTAGTTGTATACTGTAGTTGTGTACTGTAGTTGTGTACTGTAGCTGTAGACTGTAGTTAGTACTGTAGTGTGTACTGTAGTTGTGTACTTAGTTGTTACTGTATTGTGACGTAGTTGTGTACTGTAGTTGTAGACTGTAGTTGTGTACTGTAGTTGTATAGTTATAAGTTGTTATTATTGTAGACTGTAGTTGTAACTGTAAGACTGTAGTTGTTACGTAGTTTGTACTGTAACTGTGGTTGTGTACTTAGTTGTGTACTGTAGTTATGTACTGATTGTATACTGTAGGTGATTGGTTGTGTTGTAGTTGAGACGTAGTGATACTGTAGTTGTGTACTGTATTGTGTATGTAGTTGTGTACTGTAGTTGTGTACTGTAGTTGTATGCTGAGTTGTGTGCTGGTTGGTACGTATGTGTACTGTAGTTGTGTACTGTATTGTTACTGTAGTTGTTTAGACTTAAAAGACCCACTCAATCTTCGTGTTGTTGGCTGCTGCTAAAATTTTACTTAAAACTTTGTGACTGCAGGAATCATACGTTATTTCGGTAAAGTTAGAAGCCTAGAAGGATAATAAAATACATTTTTAAATTATATTTTTATTAATAACAATCTTATTCTTTTATAATNAAAAAAAATATAAAACAATAAGATTCCACGACGTTTCGACTGCAACAAAGCAATAATAATCAAGTGTGAAATCCCAGCAATAAGATTTAACCTGATGTGATTGCTTTGTTAGTCGAAACGTCGTAATTATTGTTTATATATTTTTTANTTTTTTATTTCCTTTAGTGACTTTACCGAAAACANGACATTGTTAAACATAACTCCCTTTCACACACGCGGGGGTACGATACGAAGGGAGACTTTGAGGCCTAGTTCTAGGCTTTAGGCCTAGCTGTAGGCTTAGGGCGCTGTGACTTTTTTATTTAATTTCAAAGTTTAATTAAAAGCTATCTCACGGAATTATAAGGGAATGTTTATTCCCTTGTTTAGCCAGGAAAGCCTCACAGAGTCTTAATGTTTTTGTAGGGTCATGCAAGTGTTTTCAGTAGGGGGCGATGTTGCTACACGTAATCGGACATCGGACGGACGGACGATATCATCTATTGTAGGCTGGTCCACTTCGTTCCTACCAGTATAACCAAGACAATGCATAGATTATCAGAGCATTTTTGTTTGCATTTTCATCACAAGCACCGTGTGAGGTTAATGCAGCAACTTGATTCCTTCCAAGAGGTATCTATTTGGTGCTTGAACATCTGAACACACGACCTGTTTTATTACCAGAGAAGGATAAACACAACCTGTTAAATTTCGATTTAAAGCTTTCGTGACTGCAGGGATTCATCTTCTTGGTTCTTTCGGTATTTTATTATGTTTTATTTTTATTATTTTATTATTTCCCTTCTACGTGACTTTACCGAAAGAACCAAGACACAACCTGTTAGTATTTCATTTGATTCCATTTGTTATTGCCATCACATCTTTTTGACTTTAGAAGGAAGAGTTGCGGGGAGGAGGAGGGGGTGCTGTTCAGCCGCCCCATCCCGGAGGAATCCTTGAAAGTCCTTCCGGCACGTGAAAAGGCTCCGGCGTTTGTTCCCAGCCGCATGCTAGTCGCTGCGGCGATGGTGGGGCTGAGTCAGACGTCGCAATCGGGTACCCGATACCCGTACCCTACCCGATACCCGTACCCTACCCGATACCCAGCTACCTGTACCCGGCCGGGTACGGTTACGGGTACCCGTTTGCGACCCTGGTGCGGCCGGGTACGGGTAGGCCGTGAGTCACTGGTGAGTAACCGTTTGTCACTCATTTCGGGTAGGGTACGGGTACCCGTTTGCGACCCTGGTGCGGCCGGGTAGGGGTAAGGAATCAAAACCCGTTTGCGGCCTCTGGGCTGAGTGGTGTACAAAGTCGAAAATCGCCGTGGACCTTTCGCACGTCCAGTTTATTGGGCCAATTGCTGACGTGGCTAGGAGATGTTATCTCCCTCGTCTGGTACGCAGGAGGTGGTGGGTTCGATCCGACCCTGACGGAGTTTGCGTGTCTCTCTCTCTTTCCGCGGTGGTCCGGTTTTTCCCTCCGCATTTAGAATCAACGTCACCACGCGTTTCAGAGTATTTGGCTACTGCTGTACATGTCCACGTGGTGATCATGAGCCACTTTCGTTGAGCTGTCATTTGTGTGGTCAGGTCACTTTTGAAACTGAGCTATACACAAACCTGTCAACCCCTTATCAGTGCCCTACCTTATTACAACACCAATTCAGACCTCATTGGTCACCCCGTACCCCTTATACATCTCAACGTGCATCCTACAAAGTCCCATCGCAAGCGAGAAACACAAACAGACAACATTTTAGTGTTTTTCCCGTATTGAAACGGCTGTACGCCGTATGGACCTGAAAACTCAATTTCCCTGAACTGGGTGAACCGTATGGGTTGGCAGGTATGCACATAGCTTTTAAAATAAAATAAAAACTTGGAGTGATGATCGTGTGGGCCAGTGGTTGGAGGACACCGTGTTTGGCACAACAATGCCGCCGCCTCTTCTTCTGGTACACTCGGACTGCTGTGAGGTTATCAATCGCAGGGGCAAGAGAGTCGATGATGCACTCCATTGTTTGGTTACCGTCTACGAAGGCACATCGTGGACCACAATACAATAATGTCCGTGTGTACGCACGTTGCAACTTTTTTCGCACCGTACGTAGCCAACCGTGCCAATCGGAAGTGCTACTATAAAACTCGGAGGTACTACTATAGCGATAGTAACGCTTGATAACGATAATAATTCTTCTAATCCACCTCTCAAGACGATGCATTCACATGGAGCTCTCCTGTTGCGGTATTGGGAGATATTCTCCTCTCCACGATGTACGCACGTACGTGTGTACGCACGCTGAACTTCTTTCGCACCGTACGTAGCCAACCTGCCAATCGGTGGTGCGGGAACGACGAGACGTGCCCCGGTTTGTCCGATGTCTCACCTTTTACTTTGCGTCTTACAGAGCGCGGGGGATGGCGATCCCCCAACCCCCAACGCGACATCCCTCCCGGCTTCGGGCGAGGGGCCTCCACGTCTCCCGCACCTCGTCTGCTGGCGGCTGGACGAGGCCTCGGTGGCGCGCGCCACGCCGCTCTTTGGGGTCTCCGCGGGCGGAGGCGGCGTGACGGCGGTGGCGTGCAGCGGCGCCCAGCGCCTGATCGTCCTGGCGGAGGACGGAACGGCGCTGGAGCGCGGCGCGAGCGGAGACGGCTTTCAANGTGGGGGGGGGGGGGGGGGGCGACGAGCACGCGCACGCTGAAGACAACGATCCCCCGTGTGGCCTTTAACAGACCGTCAGGGCAAGCGCTGTTAGCGAGCACCTACGAAGGCCGGCAACGCACACGAGGGGTGGATCGCCAGCACCACGTACGGCCGCCTTTGTCTCTCCAGTGGCGATGTTTTACAGACCGCAGCGGGTACTAATTTGAGGCCGAGTCGACCTAGGGGAGGCCCAGGAGCGGTTCAGATAATCGTCACCGGTGTTGGCCGAGAGCGGGAATCGAACTCGGTGTCGCCGGGTTCGTAGCGCAGCGTAGCGTAGCGCTAACCGCTACTCCACCGCTCCCCACGCTCACACGCACGCACACATACACACACGGACATGCGGCCCCCTCCCCGGTCCCCAAGGGGGGGGGAGGCTTAGCCGACCGCGAGGCCACGGGGCGGCGGGTCACCGGTCGGCGATGGCCACGGCCGTCTCTAACGATCTCTAACGAGGGTAAAACTTTGCTCGCCGCGCTCACCGCTCGTCTTTGAGGTTCGCGGCTCGTCGCCGGCGCTGCGTCGTGCCGCGTTGTTTTTAATCGTTGCCAACATTGTTTGACTCGACTGGGAGAATTTAGAAGGGGGTGCTGAGTTGTTGAGCATGGCGGGAGGGGGGGGGGTGTTGGCGTTGTGGGGGCAGTGCTGAGCCCCCTCCGGCTCCGGATCATCTGTACGGCTTCCCCCACGAGATCCGCTTGCACCCTCGGTTCTCCAACAGAATCAGAATCGTGAGCAATGAAGCTCTTTTTCACAGATGTCCAGTAGGAGATTAGCACCGCGGAGCGAGCGTTCCATTACGGAGTCTTTGTCTACAAGATTTTTTTTGGGTTAGATTGCGTAAATATGAATGTGTCGTTAAACCCTCCACCACCCGACACAATTAGTAAGGTTTGTCACGTAAACAGAACGTGCCAATTCTTTGTCTTCGTCCGATCACGTGACGTGCCGCCGATGAGATAGTCGGGGTGGGCGAACGGAGGTGCTGACGTGCAGGAGAGCGAACGCTTCCTCTGAGAATCAACATTCGTCTCCTCTTCGCGAAGGGGGGCGGGAGGGGGGGGCAGGCGCGGTGGTGCACTTGATCGCGATCCGCGGTGCGCAACCCGCCGCCTCGCCCGTCACGCTGGCGCTAACCGTTTCCATTCCTCACGCGACACGGTCCCCCCTCTGGCCGCCCCCACCTCGTCCCACCTCTGCCGCTGCGTGTGCAGCTGTGCCCGCGAAGCGGCTGACGCAGGTGAGCTGCGGGGAGCATCACGGTGGCGCTCACTGGCGACGGGCAGCCGCTCATGTGGGGCGGCAGGGACGCGCCCAGGTGAGTGGCACGGGGGCGCCGCTCGCGTGAGATGGGGCAGCCCGAGCTCGGCGGTCAGTCGCTGCGGTGGCCAGGAGATGTTGACTACCTCGCCTGGTACGCAGGAGGTCGTGGGTTCTATCCCGACCTGACGCCTACTGCTGTATTGGAGTTTGCGTGTCTCTCTCTCTCATCATCATCACGGTGGATAGGAGATGTTAACTAACTCGCCTGGTATGCAGGAGGTCGTGGTTCCTTCCGACCCTGACGCCTGCTGCTGTATATTTGGAATTTGCGTGTCTCTCTTTCTCATCATCATCACGGTGGCTAGGAGATGTTGACTACCTTGCCTGGTGTGCAGGAGGTCGTGGGTTCGATCCCACCCTGACGCCTTGCTGATATTTGGAGTTTGCGTGTCTCTCCCTCTCCCCGTTGTGGTGCGGGTTTTTCCCTTCGCATTTAAATCAAAATCACGCATTTAAGAGTATTTGGCTGCTGTAAATTCCCACGTGATGATAGCCACTTTATGAAATATCTTTGTGATAGCCAGGTCGCTTTGAAAAAGAGCTACATAGCTCGGTGGGGCCTTACCTGGTAAAACTAAAATAGTTTAGTTTTAGTTCGATTGCTACGAGCATGATGACTGTTCCCACCACCAGACACTGACTGTTTCCACTCGTCCATTCTGCGTTCACCCACCACACTGCAGGTCACAACAACAACACTCGCTCACCCACGCGCCAACTCACTCACCCACTCACTCACCACAATTCACTCTCCCATCGTCTCTTTACCCCAAGCTCCACAAC
This sequence comes from Lethenteron camtschaticum, assembly GCA_018977245.1. NCBI lineage: Eukaryota > Metazoa > Chordata > Hyperoartia > Petromyzontiformes > Petromyzontidae > Lethenteron > Lethenteron camtschaticum. Next base: position 485,270 of record MU249631.1, read on the forward strand.
AACAATAATTCATTCAGGATTCATATGCTAATCACCATGCCACCAGTCCCCACACTCCCGTGTGTTTGAAAAAAATTACCTATTAAATATCAAATCGCTTTTACATTATCTAGGGGCACGTGATATAGCTGCTCACACCGAGCTATGAATGCTCTGATACGTGCATTGTCGTTGCGCTGCACGCATTTTGGCGTTCTCTGGTCTGACCCTGGTGAGACTAGGCCATAAAGATGGCTGTCTCCGGTGCAGGCTAATCGGTTTCAAAGACAATGCATAGATTAATGAATTATCAGAACATGTTTTGTTTGCATGCTCACCATGAATACCACATTTGGTTAATGCAGACTTGATTCCTTGAAAAAGGATTCTATTTGGTTTTTAAACATCTTAACACACCAGAAAGGGTAAAAACCTATTCTTATTTTTCATAGTGTCAATAATTATTAAAGCATGAAATCGGCGATGAAAGCGTCACATTGCATTTTTTTGTGCCCGAAATCTCTTTCCGCAGAGCGACCGTGGATTTGCAACCGGCGCCCAAGCAGCAGAGAAACAGATCGGGAAAGAAAAACCAAAGGAAGCCGGCGGTGGCGCAGACGACGGCGGCAGGAGACGCCCGGAGGTCTCCGCTCCCAGGCAGTGCTGGTCCACTCGAGGCCGGAGGTTCTCATCCCGTGGGGGGCCGCGGAGGGCAGCGGCATTGTTTCGAACGAAGATTTGCGACCAAGTTATTCGTCAGCGGAGTGTTTTAATTTGCACGTTTGAACTTCTTTCGCGCCGTACGTAGCCAACCACGCTAATCGTAGGTGCGGAGGAAGGGTACAAACTATAGGTCTATGTGGATCTTTATGTGAGTCTGTGTCTGTATATATGTTGAACTTCTTTCGTACCGTACGTAGCCAACCGTGCGAATCGGAGGTTGCGGGGGAAGGACAACAAACTAAACACAAAAAGCAGTTCTAAAGAAATGAGCTTTCAATCTGGATGATTTGAAAGTGCATAGCTCCAGTGGCTTCCCAATAACGGAAGGAAGAGCGTTCCAGACGGCCGCAGAAGCGCGTTTTAGAGCATTTGGTTGCGGCTATAAATGTCCACGTGATGCTGATGATGCTGATGATGAGAGGCACTTGATTGAGCTATCGTTTTTGTAACGGCCACGTGACTTCTGAAAAAGAACTATACAGCTCAGTGGGGCCTTACCTGGTAAAATAAAAAAATATCATCTTGGTTCTTTCGGTAAAGTTACGTAGAATGCAAATAATAAAATAACATGAAATAAGTATTTTATTATTTTATTATTATTTAGTAATTCCATTCTACGTGACTTTACCGAAAGAACCAAGAAGATGAATCCCTTCAGTCACGAAAGCTTTAAATCGAAATAAAAAAGATAGTTCAGTTTTAGTTTATTAAAACGATCGCGCCGAAATCAAATGCATTCAATAAAATTGTTGTTAATTTTACGCAAATTAAAGTTGGCGGTGATGGGCGCGTGCGGTTCACAGGCCGGTCAACATCATAGTGGACGCATTCCGGAGGGTGCCGGTGGTGCAGGTCACGTGCGGAGCCCACCACACCTCGCTCTCTCCAGCGGTACGCCACCGTTCAATCCTCGCATCTCCCTCGATCCCCCCCCCCCCCATGTATAGCAGCTGATATACAAGTAAACAAATACACACACTTTGTGATGCACCGCACAGTTTTAGTTTTTTACGTCCAGAGGCGCAGGAAGCCACAGATCCGCACATCCGATTAGCACGGTTGGTTACGTACGGTGCAACAAAGAAGTTCACTACCCATAAACCAACACTGCCCATAGACTCAACACTACCCATAGACTCAACACTACCCATAGACCAACACTACCCATAGACTCAACACTACCCATAAACCACATAGACTCAACACTACCCATAGACTCAACACTACCCATAGACTCAACACTACCCATAGACNAACACTACCCATAGACTCAACACTACCCATAGACTCAACACTACCCATAGACTCACACTACCCATAGACTCAACACTACCCATAGACCAACACTACCCATAGACTCAACACTACCCATAGACTCACACTACCCATAGACTAACACTACCCATAGACTAACACTACCCATAGACTCACACTACCCATAGACTCAACACTGCTCATAGACTAACACTACCCATAGACTAACACTACCCATAGACTCACACTACCCATAGACTCAACACTACCCATAGACCTACACTACCCATAGACTAACACTACCCATAGACTCAACACTACTCCTCCGATTAACTTGCGTACGTACTACCCATAAGAGTTTTTTGAGTTAGATGGCGTAAATATAAATGTGTCGATAACCCCGCCACCACCCAACGCAGCCAATTAGTAAGGTTCGTCAAGCAAACGTGCCAATTCGTTACGAGGTATGGTGGTGCGGTGCGGTGGCATCGTGTACGAACGTTGAAACGTACGTAGCCAACCGTGCTAATCGGAGGTGCGGCGAAGCACAACAAACTAAATGCCACAACAAGAAGCAGCAGTTCTAAAGCAAGTAGATGATTTAAAAGTGCACGGTGGCTTCTTAACATTGGAAGGAAGAGCTTTCCAGACGGCCGTGTGGTGCGGCAGTGCGGATGGTGCCGGCGTGGCGGTGACGCCCTCCCGCTTGGTGTTTCTCAGCGAGCGTGGTGTTTGCGCTTGTGTTTCTCAGCGAGCGTGGTGTTTGGGGGGACGAACGACCGCGGGCAGCTGGGCCTGGGCTCTGCGGTCCCGCGGAGCGACCCGCTGGCCGTGGGGGCCCTGTGCGGGATGCCCGTGAGGGCCCTGGCGGCCGCGCCGCGCACAGCCTGGCCGTGACGGTCACCGGCGGCGTCTACGTCTGGGGCGCCAACGATCACCGCCAGCTGGGCCTCGACCGTCTGCAAGGTTCCTCGCTCAACGTTTTTGTTTGCCTCTTTCAACTTCTCTTCATCCGACTGCTACCACTGCGTGGGGTTTTTTCTTCCTTTTTTCTTCTTTTTACTTATTATTTTCTAAATTATTTCTTCCGTTTTCCTTCTGTTTCCTTCCTTATTTCGTCTTTTTCCTTATTTTTTTCTTCCTTTTTTCTTTTTCTTATTTTCCTTCCTTTTCCTTCTTTCTTATTTTTTCTCTACTTCCCCCTCCCCCCCCCCCCCCCCCCCCCCGTTGCGCTGCGTCGAGTTTCAAGTTAAATCTGTTTAACCGAGTGAGGACTCGCCAACTGACCGGCTCGTGTCTTCGGGACAGCGTGCCGCAAGTTGTTTGCGTTGTTCGGCACGGACTCAGTGCCCAGAAGAAGCTCCCCCCCACCCCACCCCGTGCACCTGGAGAGGAACGTCAGGATGGAAGTTTTATCTCGTTCCACGAATCTTTCCCACTCCGTTAGAGAAATCGTTGTCAGCCATGGTCAGTCCGCTGCTGGATGAATCTCTTGACGCGACGAAGCACCCAGCGCCACCCGCAAATTGATTTCGTCGCTCCGTCTGCACGCCGGACGTCCGCGTGGAAGCGTTACGTTCCTTGGCTGGCCCCTTACGTGTTTATCTTTGACCGCCGTCGCCCCATCGTCCCTCCTGGCCGTGGCAAAGCCCTTCCCAAGCACCGGGCGCTCTCGTAAACGTTTGGACGACTGACCTTCGTGCATTTTCCGTTCTACGTGTTCACAGAAACTGAACTATAAAATATGTTGCTTATTGATTTTAAACTAAACTCTTTTTATTTTACCGGGTAAGGCCCACTGAGCTGTATTGCTCTTTGTTTCGGAAGCGACCTGGCCACAAATGATAGCCCAACGAAGTGGCTTAGAGCACCACGTGGAAATGTATAGCAGCCAAATACTGTAAACGCGTGATGTTGATTCTAAATGTGGAGGGAAAAAAAAACGGAGGACCCGGAGAAAAATCTACGTGACCACGGGGAGAGAGACACGCAAACTCCAAATATACAGCAGCAGGCGTCAGAGCCAAGATTGAACCCACGACCTCCTGTACACCAGGCGAGGTAGTTAACATCTCCCAGCCACCGTAGCACCCCATGTCTTTTGCCTCTTGGTGTCATCCCCAGCTCGCGCCTCTCCCTACGCTTCTTTGTACGCAGGTTGAACGTCTTTCGCATTATACGTAGCTGACCGCGCTAATCGGGGGTTCCCGGTTTTGCGAGCCGCGAGCTGCGTTTCTGAGCGGTGTGCGTCGTACCACCTGGGAGCAATCGCCAATTAAGCTTCTCTTATTGAGGCCGCAGGGCGCGAGAAAAATCTGTTTGTTACCAGGCTCAGAGTTCCAGTGGTGACGTAGTTCTTTGCCGGATTTCTTCCCCCACCCAGACGCCTACGAGGTCGTGCGATTGGAGAGCCTGCGGGCCCGGCACGTTGTCCACGCGTCCTGCGGTGACCGGCACACGGCGCTGCTGACCAAGGTACCGCCGGGCGAGGGTGGCGAACGATTACCGGCCGTGAAAAACAAACGGATCGTGGTTTAACACCCAGTCGGCTTTTCGCGACCAATATTATCCACAGTAGAGGGTTTTTCGGGTGAGGTCACGTCAATATATCAATGTGTCGTTAAACCCGCCACCAACCGACACGGTCAGTTGGTAAGATTTGTCACGTTAACCAAACGTGAAAATTCGTTACGAGTACAGCACCACCGGTGCGTTGGAGAGTAAACCCACTACTTTTACAATTACTCTCCAACACACCGGTTTGCTGTACCAGTAACGAATTGGCACGTTTTATTCACGTGACAAATCTGACTAATTGGACGTGTCGGGTGGTAGCGGATTTAATGATACATTTATAGTTTAGAGGAGCGAACCGCGCGGTGGCACGGCGGCGTTACGAGTTGACATCGCGATCGTTATTTCGCTCAGAGTGCCTCGCCAGTCATGTCGGAGGCTACGTGAGGGATCGTTGTCCGTGTTCACGCCATGTCCGTTGCGCTACAGGANGGGACGGTGCTCATTCTCGGTGGGCTGCACCTCTGCTGCTGCTGCAACTGCAGCTGCTACGACAACAACCGAACAGCTGGCCCACAGCTCTGCGGTGACGGAGTGTGACATCAGCGGAATATCACAGATCGCCTGCAGCAGGTACGCAGCGCTTTGGTGCCGCTGACGTAGCTAACGTTGGCGGTGTCGGCACCAACACGGACGACAATAATAACAAAACAACAACAAAACATTCAACGCGTTCATGGTTACTCTGCGGCCCTTAAAAAAAAATCACAGTTAATAACAGGCGACGTACTGGCGCTGTAAGTCGGTTGCCTTATGTTTGCTGCGGTCGCCGTCTCCGCTGCACTGATCGTCCCCGTTCACGAGCCGTTTGGCGAACCCACTCCGTTCGCCGCCGCCCGTCAGTGGCGAGCCTCCTCTCTGCTGACGACCGCCGCTGCTCCCTGACCTCTGCAGTTTTCACACGGCGGCGCTGAGCGCCGACTCCAAGAGAATATACTTGCTGGCGACGCCGCAGGGACCCGGCACGCAGGAGGGCGGCACCACGGAGCTGCAGCTGGACGGGGTTCACCTGGGGGTCGGCCGCCCAGGTACGTACGTTGTACGTACGTTGTACGTATGTTGTACGTATGTTGTACGTATGTTGGATGTATGTATGAGCGGTAGCGTAGCGGTTAGTGCGCCACGCTACCAACCTGGTGACCCGAGGTCGTTTCCCGCTCGCGGCCACCAACACCACTGACGGATTATCTGAACCGGTCATGGGCCTCCCTAGGTCGACTCAACCTCAAATGGGTACTTGGTGGTGTGTAGTAAACATCGCCACTGGGGAGACAAAGGCGGCCGGGCGTGGTGCTGGCCACCCACCCCTCGTGTGCCGTGCCGGCCTTCGTAGGTGCTCGCTAACAGCACTTCCCAACAGTCTGTTCTGGCTATCGGGGGATCTTTGTCTTTGTATGTAGTATGTATGTTGAATTTCTTTCGCACCGTACTTAACCAACCGTGTAAATCGGAAGTGCGGGAGAAGGACAACCAACTAAACACAAAGAGCATTTCTAATTAGTTTTCAATCGAGATTGAAAAGTGCATACAAAGACACAAAGAGACTCGTATTTATATCTCTAGGGGTCTACACATCTCTGTGGGTCTCTATGTATTTCTATGGGTCTCTATGTATCTCTATGGGTCTCTGTGTATCTCTATGCATTTCTATGTATCTCTGTGGGTCTCTATAGATCTCTACGGGGTTCTATGTATCTCCAAGGGCCTCAATTTTCCCACTCGTGAAGCAGATGTGGTGCCCATCGGCCGACCGTCGGTGGCGTTCCGGTGACGCGGTTTGACGGTCAGGCCACCACTAACGTGCCCGAGATGGCGAGAGCGTCAAACCCGGGAGGCGCGCGATCGACGCCCTGAGTGAGATGACACTGACATTGTGAACGTCTCCCGCAGCCGGCGGCATCGTCGTGAGGGACATTTTTGCCGGAGGCAGCCGTGTCTACGCCACCTGCTGCGGCGCAGAGGTGAGCGATCGGTCCGCGGCACTGCGACTGATGCCGCACGAGACAAATTGCTGCGTCCGCGACTCCGCTCGCCTGCCGAGGAAAGCCTCTCCGTGCTTAGCGGAAAGGGGCGGCACGGGGGGGGGTGGGTGGGTGGCCTGCCGAGGTTTTTGTAGCGAGGGCCGGTGTTGTTGTCGTGTGCGTCATACCGACAATGTGCGTACGTGCGTACAGGCGACCCCCGCACCTTCGACCTAATTGGTTCCTGCACGACGCTCGCAAGTGGAGCCGTCGTAAGTCCAGCGCCTTAGTTCCCACACGGTGGAAGAGCAAAGCAGTGCCATCAGGCGACGAGTGTGCGCATGACGTGTCGCCTCTTTACTACACTATACACTACACTATTATCCACTATATACACTACACTATACACTACACTATACACTACACTACTACTCTACTATACATTAGACTACTATACACTACTTTACACTATACTACTACATTACTATACACTACACTATACACTACTACTCTACTATACACTATACTACTAGTGTGCACATGACATGCACAAGCCGTCGTAAGTCAGGGGTCACCGCTATGTTGAACTCCTTCCACACCGTTACGTAGCCAGCCGTGCTAATCGGAGGTGCAGGACGTGTGATTCGCTGGCGATTTCTCAACGTCGGGATGTTTTAGTCCGACGCCATTTTGCGTTACGTGCATGGCTTGCATGGAAACTCATTTTTTAGAACTGCTTTCTGCGTTTAGTGTTGTCGTCATTCCCCCGCACCTCCGATTAGCGTGGTTGGCTACGTAACTTGCCAAAGAAGTTCAACGTACACACACACATGAGCAGTGTAGGCCAAACACATCCCAATGCCGAAAACGTCCCGCCAGTTTACTCGATCGGGACCGCGCGTGGCAGCAGCATCGCCGCCCTCTGCTGCGAAAGAAGCGGCGCCGCCGCTCCTCGCCAAAAGAGTCTTGCGGCTCTCCGGGCAAACAGGCACGAAGGACGGTCGCAATCGTAACCAATCAAATAACGCCGCCGCATTCTCTCCTTCTCCTGCAGGAGTCTCGAGTTGACCCAAAGGGCACGCGCGCTCCTGGGATCTGCACCGTGACACCTGAGTTTCGCGAGAAGTTGACGTCCAAGTCAACTCTGCGTCCTGTGTTTGAGCGGTAAGCAAGAGCGCGCTCGCGCGTGCGAGCGTGGCGATTTGCGTCAACATTCCTGCCCGGCTCTTCCCAACTAAAACTCTCAGACCGAACGCGATTGTGACTGTTGCCGTTGCAAAAATTTGGTTTCGCGACTTCCCCGCCCGCAATCTGCCGCGGAATTTCTGTGACCCCCTTCGCTAGTGATTGGAGAAGACGCAAAAACAAACAAAATCAAATAGGTTTATGAGAATTCTTCCCTTATCCGCGACCGCCGGGCGAGCCGAACGACGACAGTGATGGCGTGTCGACGGGAACGCTCGCAAAGCAACGCTGTCATCCGTTTGGTCGTGCCGGGTGGTGGAGGGTTTCTTAAAGACACAGGTTTGGGGGGGGGAGGGGCGGGGGGTTAGGGATCGATCGCGTCAGCGGCCCTGAGCCAGAGGTAGATTACACTGGTCAACACACTGTTTCTGGCATAAGGTATTCCAACGGGTTCATAGTAATTTTGGGGTGCTGATTCCAAATCTGGCATCAGTTTTTGTCTATCACATCAGGTTTTTGAGATATCAAATATTGCATTTTCAATAAAAACTGCAGAAGAAAAATATTAAATAATGTGGATATCTACATAAAATGATATTATAAACAGACTATCCTAAAAATACAGCACCATATTTTAACACTGAAGCAGTCACTGACTCGCAACAACTTGCAATCATAAGTGACAGAGTTAATTTCGGGTAAAATCAATGAAAATGGGGTATGCCGATAGCATAAAATGAGATGTGATAGAGCAAATCTGACATCAGATTTGGAATCAGCACCCTGCAATTAGTCTAGAACAGCTGCAAAAGTCCAGGCCAGAATGTGTTTGTTTTGTTGACCAGTGTTATGGATCGAGCGTCTGCACGGTCAGCGCTGTCACGGTGCACGCCCCCCGGTATAACTTGGTGCCGTAACTTCATGTGTCGACAGGCAAATCGATGTCATCTTCTCGTCGGCCGCATGCCTCAACGGCAGTTTTCTTCTCTCACAGAGGTAAGGGGCATCACACCTTGCAATTATTCATTTCTCTAACAGGGAGATGAATTAAAATCTAAACTAAACGATTTAAATTTGACCAGGTAAGGCCCACTGAGCTATACGGTTCTTTTCCAGCAGTGACCTGGCCACGAATGATAGCTCAACTAAAGTAGCTTATCATCATCACGTGGATATTTATAGCAGCCAAAACGCACACGTTGATTCTAAAGGGAAAAACCGGAGGACCCTGAGAAAAATCCACGCGGCCAGGGCAGAGAGAGAATATACAATAGGGGTCAGGGGTCAGGATCGAACCCATGAATTCCTGTACACCAGGCGAGGGAGTTAACATCTTGCCACCATGGCACCCTGAGAAGATTACGTATTCAGCGGAGAGATATTTAACGACAGATGAGCAGACAAAAGTTTCGATTTAAAGCTTTCGTGACTGCAGGGATTCGTCTTCTTGGTTCTTTCGGTAAAGTCACGTAGAAGGAAATAATAAATAATAAAAAAACATGATAAAATAATTCTCACGACGTTTCGGCCACAACGCAAGCAGCCGTCCTCAGGTGGAGAACAGGTCTGTCGAGAGACCTTATGTTTTATTTTTATTATTTTATTATTTCCATTCTACGTGACTTTACTGAAAGAACCAAGAAGACAAAAGTCTTCTTCACGTGTCTGTCTTTCCACGTTAAAAGTAAATAATCTTGTACACAACCGATCGGCCCGCCGGCGTGTGGTATCATCCCCGTTATTGTGCAGTGATAATCACGGCGGCCGCTGGATTCGAACCACGAACGTGAGCAGCAAGTGATCACACATTTATTCAGAATCAGAATCTTTATTTCAAATGGGGAAATCCGATGAGCTACAAAGCTGCTCTTCACAGATGTCCAGTAGATGTGGGTCAGAGAGTTACAATAACAAACAATTTTAAAACACGATTAGAGTGACAAAGAAAGGTAATAATCTTCTTGGTTCTTTCGGTAAAGTTACGTAGAAGGAAAGTAATAAAATAATTAAAATAAAACATAATGAAATCATATAATAATATAATCGAAAATAAAGGTAAGCAGATTATTTTAAAAATAAATAGTAAAATAGATCAAGTATAAGTACAGTAAAATCTCATTATTTAGGTTTTTGATAATTCGTAATTGTGGATAATTTGGCATGGCTGTGCTTTTGGCATATATACTGTGTGGTAGTAATTTGCCACGAGCCGAATTGCCGTGCCGAATGGTCCAATTTCAGCAGAGCACGTGGGGCGACGCCGCGCACCACGACCAAAGCAACAATTCGGTCTGTTGGCGGCACGCGTCGTGAGCGTTGGTGCAGAACCGTCGCTTTGGACTTGGAGTCCCTCAATAACATTGCACATAAAATGTAACTAATGATACTCGGTAAGGATCAAAGTTACAAATCACATTTGCAAATGTCGTTGTATCCAGCACTAATATTCTGCTTCAGGATATGTTTTGAAGGATTTATTACGTTAAGGAAGGCGACAAGGTTGTGCTGCTCAGCCAATGAAATTTCTACCTCTGCTCAACCAATGAAATTATTACATCTCATCAGCCAATGAAATGCCTACATTTGCTCAGTCAATGAAATTCCTCAGCTGCTCAGCCAATGAAATGTCTACATTTGCTCAGCCAATGCAATTCCTACATTTGCTCAGCCAATGAAATGCCTACAGCTGCTCAGCCAATGAAATTCCCGCATCAAACATACCAACGGGGACGGGCGCTATGGGGCAGAGTAACACACATCAGCGAGTGGGTTGATAATGTAATTTTACTAATGAACCGTGTCCTTTGTTTTCGTTGGTGGCAGACAATCTCCGGATGTCAGCTTGGGACTGAATCTGGAGGAGGCAAAGCAACTGCTGGATAATCTCCACAAACAAGTGTACATTAAGGTAATGATGAAAACATTAAGGTAACGATGAAAACATTAAGGTAATGATGAAAACATTAAGGTAACGATGAAAACATTAAGGTAATGATGAAAACATTAAGGTAACGATGAAACCATTAAGGTAACGATGAAACATTAAGGTAACGATGAAAACATTAAGGTAATGATGAAAACATTAAGGTAACGATGAAAACATTAAGTAATGATGAAACCATTAAGGTAATGATGAAACCATTAAGGTAATGATGAAAACATTAAGCTAGTGATGAATCTGTAAAGTACGAGAGTCGGCATCGTGAACAGAAACATCGAATACAAACAGGGAGGTTGCTTGCCGGCACTGGAGAGACAGAGCCTGCCAAAGCGTGGTGCTGGCCACCCCACTGCCTCGTACGCTGTGTTAGCCTTCGTAGGTGCTGCTCGCTTAACAGCACTTGCCCCTGCAGTCTGTTGAGGCTATACGGGGGATCTTTGCCTGTGCGTTGGACCAGGTGAGCAACCTGCTGTGCGACTTCGTGGTGCCGTCGCTGGAGAGGCTGCGTGCTGACGAGGACTCGCTCAGGGTTCTGGCTCTGCTCCTCCTCTTCCCGGGACCACCGACCCCCAGAAGCTCACGGCACCGGTCATCGCCAAAGTCGCGCGGCTGCCCGACCATCTGCGGAAACTCTTTGGTACGTCGCGCGTTCCGCTCTCGCTGGCCCGGCGGTCCGGCGGTGTCCCGGCCGGCGGTAGGGTCGGCGCGGTCCGCCTGCTCGCTTGTGGAGGGGCGCGGTTCAATTCCGCCGCAGGGGGGGGGGGGGTCCACGCCGCGTCTCCGTCCGCTCGCGCCTGAGTGCCGCGCAAGGCATCCTGGGATTAATTGGTTGCTCCTTCTCCTGTAATCCAACCCGAGCGACTTGAGTGAGCGAGTGGTTGGTGAGTGGGTGGGTGAGTGGGTGGGTGAGTGGTTCGGTGAGTGTGAGTGAGTGGGCGGAGTGAGTAGGGGAGCGGTGGTGTAGCGGTTAGCGCTACGCTGCGCTATGAACCTGGCGACCCGTGTTCGATTGCCGCTCCGGCCAACACCCAGTGACGATTATCTGAAGCGGTCCTGGGCCTCCCCTCTCAGCCTCAAATGAGTACCTGGTGCGATGTGTAAACATCGTCACTAGGGAGACAAAGGCGGCTGGGCGTGGTGTTGGCTACCCACCCCCTTGTGTGCCGTGCCGGCCTTCATAGGTGCTCGCTAACAGCACTTGCCCATACAGTCTGTTAAGGCTATACGGGGGATCTTTGGAGTGAGTAGGTAGTGCAGTGGTTAGCGCGCCGCGCTACAATCCCGGCGACCCGAGTTCGATTTCCGCTCATGACCAACACCATAGGTCGACTCAGCCTCAAATGAGTACTCAATGCGGTTTGTATAATCATCTCCACTGGGGAGACAAAGGCAGTGCCGGCCTTCATAGGTGCGACTCACTGAGAGCACTTGCCCCAGCAGTCTGTTAAGGCTATACGGGGGATCTTTGTATTTGTGAACGAGCAGATAGGTGGGTGAGTGTGTAAGTATATTGTGAGTGGTCGAGTGAGTGTGTGGGTGAGTAACCTCTCCCTTGCCACGTTACTGTGCTTGCTACCATTGTTTTGTCCGTGCGGCCCTTGTCAAACCCCTCCTCCTCTCCCCGTGACCGTGCGATGTGCAGAGGAGTGGTTGGCCCATCTGCCCAAACCCGACTTCCTCCGCATATTGAAGGCTTCCACAAATCTCCTGCTGGAGGTTTTGAAGAAGCTGGGCAGGGAGGGCGAGATGAAAATGCCACCGGGACTCAAAAGGTTCTTGCAGAGACTGCACGAGGTGAGGGAACATTTGTTTTTCCCACAGACCGAATTATTTTTTCTGTCTCCCCCCCAAAATCAAACGACGCGTGCTCACGCGCGCGGTTGTCGCGTATTGGCTCGCGACTACCCGGACGAGGAGTCGGGACGCGCGGCAGTGGCGTGGATCATGCCCAGAGAGCGCAAACGATTCAGAATGGGAATCAAGAATCTTGGACTTGGACTGGATGAATCTCATGAGCTTTGAAGCTCCTTCTCAGCTGGGCCGGCCCAGGACACGCTGGCAGGACGATGTCGATTGGCTGCCCTGGGAACGCCTGGGATTTCCCCAGGAAGAGCTAGAGTCTGTCGCCAGGGAAAGGGAGGTCTGGACCACCACGGCTCAACACGCTGCCGCCGCGACCCTCACCAGGGCAAGCGGACTGAGAAACGAACGAACACATACAGCGGTTATATACACACACACACACACGGCGGTTATATACACACACACACGGCGATTATATATGTAGTGACACAGGGACAGTAGCTTGAGGCAACACCTTTATTAACACTTGCGTAGGTACAGCGTATAACTGAAGANGTCTCTTCACCCGTTTATTGAGGGTAAGTACTCCCAGGCTAGCTGCCACTTATCCTGACACCCGTCCTCTCAAGGAGACGACCTATCTGGCCCTGGCGAGGCACAGATCCCGACCACCAGCCACACGAAGCCGGCCCTTAGAAGGACAGCGACCAGAGGAGTTCCAGGGACTAGCTAAGCTGGCCTTCGATCTTCATGGCTCTTCGGCCTCTTGACCCGTCCAACGTCTGCCTCGAGCTCTCTGGCTCTCCGCCTTTTATACCAACTTGCCACCGAGGGGCGGGGCTGTGTGGGATACAGCATCCCCCACAGCCCCCCCCCCCCCACGCCCCCCCCCCCCACAGCCCCGCAGGACGTGATTGTGGACACCCCTGTGTGACCGTCCGTTTTCCTCCCATAACACCCCTACATATACACACACACGGCGGTGAGACACGCACGGTGGTTAGACACACACACGGTAGTTAGACACACACACCACGCGGTGAGCACACGGCGGTGAGACACACACAGTAGTTAGCACACACACACACGGCGGTAGACACACAGGCGGTGAGACACAACAGTAGTTAGACACACACACACATATGGCGGTGAGACACACACAGACACACACAGTAGTTACACACACACACACACGGCGGTGAGACACACACAGACACACACAGTAGTTAGACACACACACATATGGCGGTGACACACACACACACACGTAGTTAAGATAAAGATAAAGACCCCCGTATAGCCTTAACAGACAGGGGCAAGTGGCGAGCATATGAACGCAACGTACACGAGGGGTGGGTGGCCACACCACGCCCACCGCCTTTGTCTCCCACATACACACCGCGGTACTATTTGAGGTGACGACAGGGGAGGCCCGGGAGGGTTCAGATAATCGTCACTGATGTTGGCCGTGAGCGGGAATCGAACCCGTGTTACCGGGTTCATAGCGCAGGCTAACCGCTACCTACCCTCCCACACACACACACACGGCGGTGAACACACATGGCGGTGGACACACACAGAGTTAGACACCACACACACGGCGGTGAGACACACACGGAGTGAGACCACAGGCGGTGAGACAGCACACACAGTATTTGACACACACACAGACGGCGGTTACCCCTCCAAGCACTGCCTCACACACGCCGCCGCACCGCCACAGAAANCCACCCAAATGGTAATCGACGGGTGGGGCTTTGTGTGAGGCCACCGCCGTGCTGCCGCCACCCCGCCAGCCCCCACCCCCACCCCGCCAGCCGCCAGCCCGCCCCCGCCAGCCCGCCAGCCCGCCACCCCGCCACCCCGCCACCCCGCCAGCCGCCAGCCCGCCCCCCGCCACCCCGCCACCCGCCAGCCCGCCAGCCCGCCAGCCCGCAGCCCGCCACCCCGCCACCCCGCCACCCCGCCACCACGCCACCACGCCACCACGCCACCCCGCCACCCCGCCAGCCCGCCAGCCCGCCAGCCCGCCAGCCCGCCAGCCCGCCACCCGCCACCACGCCACCCCGCCANCCCGCCAGGCCCCGCCAGCCCGCCAGCCCGCCACCCCGCCACCCGCCACCCGCCAGCCCGCCACCCCGCCAGCCCGCCACCCCGCCACCACGCCANCCCGCCAGCCGCCACCCGCCANCCCGCCAGCCGCCAGCCCGCCACCCCGCCACCCCGCCAGCCCGCCACCCCGCCAGCCCGCCACCCGCCACCCCGCCACCCGCCACCCCGCCAGCCCGCCACCCGCCACCCCCCACCCCGCCACCCGCCACCCGCCACCCGCCACCCCGCCANCCCGCCAGCCCGCCACCCCGCCACCCCGCCAGCCCGCCACCCGCCACCCGCCACCCCGCCACCCCGCCAGCCCGCCAGCCCGCCACCCGCCACCCGCCANCCCGCCACCCGCCAGCCCGCCACCCCGCCAGCCCGCCACCCCGCCACCCGCCAGCCCGCCACCCTGCCACCAGCCCGCCACCCTGCCACCCCGCCACCCGCCACCCTGCGCTGTCTGCAGCGCTACAGGCAGCGTCGCTCACAAACTGCCCCCTTCTCCCCCCCCACCCCCGGTGCTCTCGGTGTGCGGTTTTCAGATCCACAAAACTCTGCAGAAGCGGTGGAGGATTTGCACGACCCACGGCTGAGTGAGTTCATCTCCGAGATTGCTGCGACGCCGCTTGCCAATGAGACGCAGAAGTTCTTGAAGCATTTTCGCCAAAAGCAGATGGTAATGAAGGTCGCCCAGGGGTCAGTGCCGCAAGCGTAGTGAGTTGATGGTGTTAGCCCGGTCACCATTGCCTCTCGTAGAGACCCATAGACTCACACAGAGACCCATAGACTCACATAGAGACCCATAGACTCACATAGAGACCCATAGACTCACATAGAGACTGAGAGACTCACATAGACTGAGTTGTGATTAAACCCGTTGATGGTCTCAGCCCAGTTGCTGATGGCTGTACAAAACAGCCATCGAGTCAGGTTTGGGTCTGCGCTCAACTTGACTAAATTTAAATTCCCGAGACTAAAATATCGTCAGACTGTCACGGGACGAGCCTTCACTCTCGTGTGCAGATTGGGCAGGTGGCCTCCACCGCGTGTGCGGACCAGAGATCAACAAGTAGGATCCTCGGAGGTAGCTCTGTGAAGCCTGCTTCGCGGGCCGCGCCACGTTGCCCTGCGAGAGATCGGAGTGGATTCTTCATCTATTTTACCAGATAAGGCCCACCACCGAGCTATGTAGCTCTTTTCCAGAAGCCACCTGCCTATCACAAGGTAGAGAACGTGGTAAGCATGTCACTAAATATAAGTAATAAATACATTAAGTATATAAGTCTTGATTGATCAAGATTGGGCAAGGCAGCAAAACAAGAACAAGACAGTCCCAGACCGCACCAAGACACCACCACAGCAGCAGTCCCTCAATAGAACGGCACATTGACACTGAACTATCGATACATGGGTGAGAATCAATTTATTCCACTCTGAGGTGTGTGTCACTGTTGCCACACAAAACGCGTTTAATTCTGTCCGCTTGGTGTGTCTCTAGGCCCTCCTGAAAGTGTTCGTGATGTTTCCGTTTCTCTTGGACTCGCACGGAAGGATTACGTTGTTTGAGTTGCACGCCGCTTACAAGCTCCAGGTACCAGTCGTGCCGCCGGGCACGTCGTTCGCGAGCTTCACCCGTGAGCCGCCCGTTGAGCGGAAAACTCGCGAACACAGCGGCAACCTCCGTGTTGAACGACGTTCAAAATAACAACCCCCACTTCACAGAACACGACGACGATGACGACCCCCCCCCCCCGTAACAAAATACTACGACGATGACGACCCCCCTGTAACAAAACACGACGAAGTGCCTTCTCATCATCGTCACGTGGAAATGTATAGCAGCAGCCAAATACTCTGAACGCGCGATGGTGATGTTGATTCTAAATGCGGAGGGAAAAACCCTAGGACCCGGAGAAAAGTCCACACGACCACGGGGAGAGAGACGCGCAAACTCCAAATATGTTACTCCAACTGTTGTTATTTTTAGCAGGTAAGGCTCCACTGAGCTGTGCTCTTTTTCAGAAGCGACCCTGGCCACAAACGATGGCTCAACCAAGTGTCTTATCATCATCACGTGGAAATTTATAGCAGCCAAATCTTACCTGTAAAAGTCATTTTTTGTCTGTGTCTGTCCGTCTGTGTGTCTGTCTGTCTGCGAACGAGCCTTGTGACGCTTTTAACTGACAAACTGTTTGGTTTACGTTTCAACAAAGTACACAGATACGACACAATAAGCCCCGGACGAAAAAGCGCCATTTGTTTTTCCCATCTGTCAAATGTAAAGTAGTTAAATGAACACTCTGGTTCTTTCGGTAAAGTCACGTAGAAAGAAAAATAAATTAACTAATAGCAAACGACGTTTCGATTGCAACACAAGCAGTCATCATCAGGTACAAATGAAAGAGAAAACAACCCTAGTAAACTTAGAAATATAATGCAACACAACACAGAGAGTCGGCTAATCAACCATGTAGGGTGTGCAATTACTACTATAAAGTCGGTAGATATTACTACAGTCAGTATATACTGCTGCAGAGTCAGTATATACGACTATAGAGTCGGTAGTACTACTATAGAGTAAGTAGATACTACCATATAGTCTGTAGATACTACTACAGTCAGTAGGTACCACTACAGTCAGTATATACCGCTGCAGTCAGTATATACTGCTGCAGTCAGTGGATACTACTATAGAGTCAGCAGATACTACTATAGGGTTAGTAGCTACTACTATAGTCAATATATAGTTTAGTCAGCAGATACTACTATAGAGTCAGCAGATACTACTATAGGCAGTAGCTACTACTATAGTCAATATATAGTATAGTCAGTATATACTACTGTAATCAGTAGTTACTACTGTACAGTCAGTAGATACAACTATAGAGTCAATAGATCTTACTCACTATAGTATGTAGGGTGTGTAGGTATACGTGCCTACGGGGGGTAAAATGTTTTTTGGACAGACAAACGGAATGCCAGAAATTCACAATAGCTTATTATTTGTGTAAGTATATGTTAGGTTCTTAGAGAAGACAAGTTTTGAAGTATATTTTCCCCTGGGCAACGCCGGGTACTCCCCGCTAGTACTCTGTAGAAAAATCCACGCGACCACGGGGAGAGAGAGAATGACACCGCATACTCCAAATACACAGCAGGCGTCAGGGCCGGGATCAACCCACGACCTCCTGCATGCCAGGGAGGCCCTATGGGGCCCGCCCCTTGTTCAAGGCCCCGGAGTCCACACTCGGCCTGCACTATGAGCAGTCTGGCCTCTGGACAGGTCGCGCGCGTCTCTCCCCGCCGTGCACGACATCGGCGGCGATTGATTCCGACGTGGTGTGCCCCCCCCACCCGCCTTCTGCAGCATTATTCATATTTACAAAACGTATACCTTCTCACGAATGGCCTACGACCTCAGAACCGACCCGCTCTGGCATTGCCAATTCGACGCAGCAACCTCCTGGAAGACGCCGTCGCACTTCTCAGGGTCCCACTGGGGACCGCCGTGCATCTGCATCTGATGGTGAGCGATCAGCCGGCGTACCGAGTGTGTGCTGCGGCGTTGCAGCCTTCACCTTGAACTTCGCGCTGTTCGTTTGCTCACTTGGGCATATTTGACCTCGATTTTGCGCGATTCTGCCGGTGTCGCGTTGCCACGGGTGACCCCTGAACCACCGGGTCACCTCTGCTGTGATTGTGTTTTTTGCGTTTAGTTTGTTATCCATCTTGAAACGGTCGTAAGGCTCATCAGTACGTGTGTACGTTGACTTCTTTTGCACCGTACGGAGCCAGCCGAAGCTAATCGGAGGTGCGGGCGGGAGGGGGACGTAAGTACAACACTAAACACAACAACAACAACAAGCGGTTCTAAATCAATGAGTTTGGGGGCTGCAGATGGTGTTCAGTGGGGAGGCGGTGGCTGGGCCTGGAGTGAACGCGGAGTTCTTCCTCCTCTTCATGGAGGCGTTGGTGGCGAAAGGAGATCGGCTTCCTGACGGACTGGGAGTCGAACCTGCTCTGGTTCTCGGAGGAGGCCATGCAGGAGGTTCGACTTGGACAGGTGTGCGGAGATTACACCTGCGTCCAAGATGCTGCCGTCTGGGTACCCGCGATGCTTGGCGGTGGCAGCAAGCGGGGCGAGAGCAAACAAAGATTCTCCCGTGTAGCCTGAACAGACGGTCGGGCAAGTGTTGTTAGCCTTATTTGAGGCTGAGTCGACCTAGGTAAGGCCCAGGACCGGTTCAAATAATCGCCACTGGTGTCGGCCATGAACAGGAATCGAACTCGGGTCGCTGGGTTCGTAGTGCAGCGTGCTAATCGCAACACCACCGCTCCCCACAACCACCACCACTGTCATCACCACCACTGTCATCACCACCACCATCACCATCTACCCACCAGAGACCAAATCGTGCCTGTGAGTGTTTAAGCAGCGCTATTGGAGACCGCAGTGCACTGGGGAAGACCAAACACAGTGATTGTGTGTGTACATAACAAGGCTCGCCAAGCTCCACCGATCGGCTGAGCTGATAATATGGCGAGCTTCTTATAGCTCAAACGGATTCCTCCAGTCCAAAACAAAAGATTCTAAACTCTAATCTAGATTTGAAGTTCAGTAAACATTTTCTTGCTGTGGTTTTCCCACCTGATGATGATTGCTTGTGTTGCAATCGGAACTTCGTGATTTAATTGATTGTATTTTATACCGACGTGACTTTACCGAAAGAACCAAAGAGTATTCTAAACTCCGATGTCGTCGTTGCGCCCCAGACACTGGTTTCGAGCGCAGACATCTACTGGGCGTTGGGCGTGGCGTGTGGCCTGGCCGTCTACAACCGCGTCTCATGGACTTCCACTTCCCGCTGGCGCTCTACAAGAAGCTGCTGGGCATCTCTCCCGACCTCTGTGACCTGTGGGAGCTATCGCCCCGCCTGGGACGGTGAGCGCCCGCGTCTCCACCCTGCCACGCGGCAACCTCTCTCTCTCTCATCAGTCGCTGGCGCTTCATCAATTTGTGCAGCGAGTACTAAACATTATTTGGCGTACCGTGCCGTGACGGCTCCGCAAAACGCGACCGAGTCGGTCCGGTGCTCGCCGAGCTGGCTTTGGGCTTCAGGTTGCCGAAAGAACACGACGCTACAAGGCCACACACGCAAAGCGCTCGCCGCAATTGAACCGCAACACCTCGCTGATCTCGTCAAGGAGCGTAAAGCGTCATCACGCAAACTCCGCTGGTCATCATCGCAGCAGCATCAGCAGCAGCATCAGCAGCGACTTTTGGTTCGGCCGTCGAACAAAGACGGTGGTCGCCGTGTCCCGCGGCGCTTTCAGATGCGCTTCTGCGGCCGTCTGGAACGCTCTTCTGATGTTAGGAAGCCACCGGAGCTGTGCACTCTTAAATCATCAACTAAATTGACAAATTCATTTCTTTAGAGCTGCTTTTCGTGTTTCGTTGGCCTTCCCCGCACCTCCAATTAGCGCGGTGGGCTACGTACGGTGGTGCGAAAGAAGTTCAACTTACTTACTTAGGAAGCCACCGTTTGGCTTTTGTCACATTGGTGACCCGGGCCGGACGCGCTCGCACCAGAGACGTAACAGAGGACCCACGTGAAATATCCACGTGACCCCCGGGAGAGAGATAGAGACGCAAACTCCAAATATACAGCATGCGTCAGGGTCGGGATCGAACCCACGACCTCCTGCGCACCAAGCGGCATCCCTAGTTGTGCTGATGTTCTAAACACCTTTTTAAGTGGCGCGTGACCGGCAGCTCATGACGAACTGTGGTGATCGTCGTTTTTTTTATAGGAGCATGACGAAGATTCTAGAGGACACCAACGAACACTTGGAAGACACCTTGTGTCGCACTTTCACCGTAAGTGTTGCGGTCGTTACCGTCGTTTGCTGTCCGTCGTTGCGATGGCGTCTCGTTTTGTCCAGGAAGGCGTCACGGGCCATCGGGACCTCGCTCGTGCTTCGGCACGTTCGGGGACGACGACCACGAGCGGACGGACAACGTGACGACGGCTACGACGAGCGCGCTGCCACTGCCGCCACCGTCATCATCACAAGCACCATCACTGCCGTCACTACCACCATCATCATCGTCATCACCATCATGACCACCACCATCGTCACCACCTTCATCATCACTACCACCTTCATAGTCACCACCACCACCACCATCATTATCAGCACAACCATCATTGTCATCATCTCCACCTTCGTCACTACCAACATCGTCATCACCACCATCACCACCTTCATTGTCATCACCTGCACCTTCGTCGTCATCACCACCACCATCGACATCATCATCATCACCACCATCGTCATCACCACCACCACCGTCATCACCACCATCATCACCACCACCATCGTCATCACCACCACCACCACCATCATCTCCCCACCAGAGACCAAAGCGAGACTGTGACGAGGTTGACTGGGACCGTTTAGCAGCGTTATTGGAGACTGCAGTGCACTGGGGATGATAGGGAAATGAGACTCCGATCTCAAGAGAGAGAGACACCACGATAGGAGACTTTGACTTTTAAACAACTTTTATTGCCGCCAGCAGCAAAAGCACTGGAGACTATTTCGATATGAAATGCACAAAGTCACCAGCAAACAAAAGAAAATAAACGCTACAAATCCACGTGCTGTGGCGCTAAAAGCGCCGCGCACAACACGAAAGAAAAGTGACGTGGTGGTTGTGGTGGTGGTCATCGCGCACGCCACGGTGACGAGCGAGCGCTTGAGAAGGTGAACACCACGAGGGTGCCGTCCACGCTGGTACAGAGAGGGGCTTGTCCGGCTCACCAGCGTTCGAAGAAGACGTGCACATCACCGACATGTGTGTGGTATGCGTGCTCCAGCCGGAGCCGCGCCTTGAGCAGGCCCCTGAACACTGGATAGGAGAGAGAGTTGTCACCCCGGAGTCGCACAGATTCAACCTGAAGCCGAGTGTTGGCTGTGTGGAGGGAGGCGTGCTCTCTCGGACGCTCGCGACGAGACGCCCGTTCTTGCGCACGAACATACGGAGAACAAATTCGGCCCCTTGGCATTGTGGGAACGTGTAAGATGTTGCACCAGCGGAGGTATGGTTGCTATTATTGTTGGTTGTGTTTTTGACAGTACCAGTATGAAACCAACGGAAAGGTAATCACGAGAGAGTTGATTCCGGGAGGAAGCTCACGATGGTGACCCAGCGGAACAAGTGAGTGCAGATCGCCAGCGGTGCGCTCGGTGCACGCTCAGCCAGAGACGCTTGTTTACCCAGTAAATGGGGAGTGGTAGTGTCGTGGGAGCGCGCTGCGCTGTGAACCCGGCGACCCGACGCGGTGACCATGTCTTTGCTCGACCGCCAGCCAAAAGTCGCTCCTGCGAGGTTGACCGGAGTTCGCGTGACGGTTTTTGCTTCTCGACGAGAACAGCAAGGTTATCGATTGTGCTTCATTTGTGGCGAGCGCTTTGTGCGTGTGTGTGATGAGTGCGAGCCTTGTGCGGGGAATGCCTTTAAAAGTTGTATGATCTCCTGTAGTTGTAGATGCCACTGGTTCTTAACGTTCTGCAGATGTAGATGCCGCTGGTTCTTCACGTTCTGCAGATGTAGATGCCACTGGTTCTTCACGTTCTGCAGATGTAGATGTCACTGGTTATTCACGTTCTGCAGATGTAGATGCCACTGGTTATTCACGTTCTGCAGATGTAGATGCCACTGGTTCTTCATGCTCTGCGCTGATTCTTCACGTTCCGCAGATGTAGAAACCGCTGGTTCTTTACATTCTGCAGATGTAGATGCCACGCTTCTGAGACACAATGGGGTTGATGATGTTCGTGAAAAGCACAGAGAGCGTCGTAGTGAACCGCACAGCGATGACACAACAGCAACGGACGATGGCGGTGGCCCAGGCAGTAATGCTGGGAATGCTGGGTAATGACACCGAACAACCACCGCCATCTCGGTCCGAACGGGCAACTGTGGACATACGGACAGGTTTGTTCGTAGCTCTGAAAGTGCTCGTAAGTAGAGGAGTCTGTATAGGAGTGGCGGCTTAAAAAAACCCTAAATATATAAATAAAGCCTCACGGTCGCCGTCACCCTGCCTGTGTCGCGCGACAGGCACGAGTACGTGGAGAGGTTCGTGCATCACAAGTTCTGCAGCGACGCGGTGCAGCGGAAGTTCGAGAGGTTCGAGGCAGGGTTCACGTCCGTCTGCCAGGTGCTCCACTTCCGCCTGCTGAGCCCGCGCGAGCTCAGGGACGTGGCGTTCGGCAAGGCGAGCTACGACTGGCCTGCTCTTGAACAGGTCAGCGCAGCGCCCCCTTGCGCAGCACGCACACGGGCTCGGGGATCTGGCCCGCTCACTGGAGGCGGCGGCGGCTGTCGGCAAGATCCCTCGCATCGCAAGCGGTCCCTGGGCGGCACGTTGGTCGTTACTCTAACCTCCGCCGTCGCGTTTGGTATTATTCTTACGTCGTTTTCCATCGCCGTGTGCCGCACCCCTCCACCCCACCCCCCCCGGGTCTTCGTGTTGAGTCACATCCAACCCACTCCTGCCTGTCCCTCCCTGTCGGCGGTTGCGTTTGCCGGTATTCTGTCGCGGTGCCGCCTCGGCTTACTCGGCTGGCGCGGGGGCCTCTCGCCGCGCGGCTCTCCCTGCCGGCGCCCCTTCGCGCTGCTGGCGTCGTTCGGGCCCCCGCTCCCCCACTGCGGCAAAACGTCGGGGACGTCGTCGTGTCCGAACGGCGGCGCCAGACAGAGCTATCGCAATCGCCACAATTTGCATCGGGTAGATTCCGGCGGGCGCCGCGCGTGTTTCTTGCAGGGTGTTGTCTACGTCAAGGGATTCAACGCCCGGCACAACACCATCAAGATGTTCTGGGAGGTCTTCCGTGAGCTGACCGATGAGCAGAAGAAGCAGTTCCTGAGTGAGTGCCGCAGCACCCAAACCCGCCAGCTGTCATATTCTCTATTTTTTTTCCACGGATTTTATTTCATTTTTATTTACTCCGCTCGTCGTTTACCGGGGAAAGTCTCGCCGAGTCTCGAGACTCTCGCTCGGAGGGTCCTGCCGAGTTTTGCCGCAGTCGTGGCCGATGTTGCCGCCGCTGCAGCGCGCGCTGTCTGTGATCCCAATCGGGTCATTTTCAGGTAGTTACCCAGCATTTGGGGATGTGGATTTGGCCAATACCGGTTACATCATATCGTGGATTTTTGTTGTTGTTATCAACTATGGGAGTAAACTGGAGAACCCGGAGGAAACCCCACGCGGAACAGGAAGCGAGAGAACACAGACTCCACACACACAGGCAGCGTCGAGAGTCGAACCCAGGGCCTCTCTCTGTGGTGCGCGAAAAGTCGTGACTCAGGAGTCGACGCTGCCCCACGGCAGTCCGGTGGAAGCCGCATCAGGCTCACGTGGTTAGAAGTGAGAGGGCGGCTTTTATCAAGCGCCGCAGTTCCTCCATCGTCGTCGCTTTCGTGTGCGGTGTGTCGAGAGCAAGCGGTTGCAGCGGCTGCACCTTTACCCCGTCTGTCCCCGTTGCCGCAGTTTTCGTGACCGGCACGGACCGCGTGCCGCTGTCGGGGATGAAGGCGCTCGGAATCACCTTCTCCATGGCCGAAAACCCGGAGGGCCTGCCGCAGGCCCACACGTGTTTCCGCACGTTCTACCTCCGGCCTACGGCGACAAGACGGACCTTCGCAACAAGCTCAGCGTCGCTCTCGAGCAGTGCTTCGGCTTCGCACCTTTGGAGTAGAACCCCGCTCGTCGGTCGTGCCCCCCCCCCCTCCACCGCCCTCCCCCCCCTTCCCCCCTCGACGCGTCTGTAATCATACGATTGTTAATTGGTTTTTTACCCTTCTATCTGGCAACAAAACTGACACCTTTTTACAAGGAGTCATGTTTGCATAGACCGCAATACCTGCAGTCATAATGCAAACAAAAAACATAACTCTGATAATGTATGCACTGTCCTTGAAGTTGATTGGTCCACACCCGAGACAGCTTTCCTTAGAGCCTAGTCTCACATGGTGTTGGACCAGATGACGCCAAAAGGCGTCTCGGGTGTGGACCAATCAACTTCAAGGACAGTGCATACATTATCAGCGTTATGTCTTTTGTTTGTATTATGATGCAGGTATTGCGGTCTATGCAAACATGACTCCTTGTAAAAAGGTGCAGTTTTGTTGCCAGATAGAAGGGTAAAAAAAACAATTATCATATTTTTACTGGCACATGAGTTCCATGGTGGAATACGCTTGCTGTTCGTGCGCACGGAGGAGGCTCGCGAAGGACACTGCTGCTGGCCAGTTAGCGAGCCTTCGACACTTCACGTGGCCTCAAAGTGCACCTGGCCTGGCACGGGCGCCGTGGTGATGTCACCCCCACTGAAGGGCGAATGGCGGTTGTGTTGGCATCGACTCTGACTGTAACGCACCGGCAGGTTGGCGAGGAAGAGGGTGGTGGTGACAAGGGGGTGACGACGNCGCGCGGCACCGAGAACTTTTAAATCAAGACACAAAAATACGAACATAACGAAAGATTAAAATTGTCAAACACAAATACCGAATGATAAGACGGCATACACATTCGGCTGTACGGAAAACCTACCTTCTAAAGCTCAAGAATTCTCTCTCGTACTTTATCTCTCGTCACTTTATCTCTCGTCACTTTCTCTCTCATCAATGTATCTCACCACTTTCTCTCGCTCTCTCTATACAGTCGTGTAGAGTTGCAGCCAAAATCACGGAAAGCAAGTTCGCGTATACCGAGGGAATGCTGCCCTGCCTCCCGGCGTCCATTACAACAAACTAATTGGTGCAAACACGACATTTAATTACACTTACACGTGAGTGAACACCCAAGACCTTTGATAACTCGGTAACAAATCAGCATGTTTACAATTTATTGCGTGTAAAATGGATAAACACTTGAGCAAAGTCACTCCTTTTGAAGCGGAGTAATTTCCGGTCGCCATGCAGCCGCGGAGGAACCAACTGAGGATCGCCAGTGGGCTTTGAAGATTTCACAAATGTTTTCGTGCCTTTTATCGAATGCGATGTGCGGGGTGTCAATGTGCGAACGAGAGAGCGGCGGGGTGGTGGGCAGGAAGAGTGGAACACAATCACAAATCCAGAGGTGGGACAAAGTCATTGTTATGCAAGTCCAAGTCGAGTCTGAAGTCATCAAATTCATGACTCGAGTCTGACTCGAGTCCAAGTCACATGACTCGAGTCCACACCTCAGAGGTGGGACAAAGTCATTGTTATGCAAGTCCAAGTCGAGTCTGAAGTCATCAAATTCATGACTCGAGTCTGACTCGAGTCCAAGTCACATGACTCGAGTCCACACCTCAGAGGTGGGACAAAGTCATTGTTATGCAAGTCCAAGTCGAGTCTGAAGTCATCAAATTCATGACTCGAGTCTGACTCGAGTCCAAGTCACATGACTCGAGTCCACACCTCAGAGGTGGGACAAAGTCATTGTTATGCAAGTCCAAGTCGAGTCTGAAGTCATCAAATTCATGACTCGAGTCTGACTCGAGTCCAAGTCACATGACTCGAGTCCACACCTCAGAGGTGGGACAAAGTCATTGTTATGCAAGTCCAAGTCGAGTCTGAAGTCATCAAATTCATGACTCGAGTCTGACTCGAGTCCAAGTCACATGACTCGAGTCCACACCTCAGAGGTGGGACAAAGTCATTGTTATGCAAGTCCAAGTCGAGTCTGAAGTCATCAAATTCATGACTCGAGTCTGACTCGAGTCCAAGTCACATGACTCGAGTCCACACCTCAGAGGTGGGACAAAGTCATTGTTATGCAAGTCCAAGTCGAGTCTGAAGTCATCAAATTCATGACTCGAGTCTGACTCGAGTCCAAGTCACATGACTCGAGTCCACACCTCAGAGGTGGGACAAAGTCATTGTTATGCAAGTCCAAGTCGAGTCTGAAGTCATCAAATTCATGACTCGAGTCTAAGTCACATGACTCGAGTCCACACCTCAGAGGTGGGACAAAGTCATTGTTATGCAAGTCCAAGTCGAGTCTGAAGTCATCAAATTCATGACTCGAGTCTGACTCGAGTCCAAGTCACATGACTCGAGTCCACACCTCAGAGGTGGGACAAAGTCATTGTTATGCAAGTCCAAGTCGAGTCTGAAGTCATCAAATTCATGACTCGAGTCTGACTCGAGTCCAAGTCACATGACTCGAGTCCACACCTCAGAGGTGGGACAAAGTCATTGTTATGCAAGTCCAAGTCGAGTCTGAAGTCATCAAATTCATGACTCGAGTCTGACTCGAGTCCAAGTCACATGACTCGAGTCCACACCTCAGGGTGGGACAAAGTCATTGTTATGCAAGTCCAAGTCGAGTCTGAAGTCATCAAATTCATGACTCGAGTCTGACTCGAGTCCAAGTCACATGACTCGAGTCCACACCTCAGAGGTGGGACAAAGTCATTGTTATGCAAGTCCAAGTCGAGTCTGAAGTCATCAAATTCATGACTCGAGTCTGACTCGAGTCCAAGTCACATGACTCGAGTCCACACCTCAGAGGTGGGACAAAGTCATTGTTATGCAAGTCCAAGTCGAGTCTGAAGTCATCAAATTCATGACTCGAGTCTGACTCGAGTCCAAGTCACATGACTCGAGTCCACACCTCAGAGGTGGGACAAAGTCATTGTTATGCAAGTCCAAGTCGAGTCTGAAGTCATCAAATTCATGACTCGAGTCTGACTCGAGTCCAAGTCACATGACTCGAGTCCACACCTCAGAGGTGGGACAAAGTCATTGTTATGCAAGTCCAAGTCGAGTCTGAAGTCATCAAATTCATGACTCGAGTCTGACTCGAGTCCAAGTCACATGACTCGAGTCCACACCTCAGAGGTGGGACAAAGTCATTGTTATGCAAGTCCAAGTCGAGTCTGAAGTCATCAAATTCATGACTCGAGTCTGACTCGAGTCCAAGTCACATGACTCGAGTCCACACCTCAGAGGTGGGACAAAGTCATTGTTATGCAAGTCCAAGTCGAGTCTGAAGTCATCAAATTCATGACTCGAGTCTGACTCGAGTCCAAGTCACATGACTCGAGTCCACACCTCAGAGGTGGGACAAAGTCATTGTTATGCAAGTCCAAGTCGAGTCTGAAGTCATCAAATTCATGACTCGAGTCTGACTCGAGTCCAAGTCACATGACTCGAGTCCACACCTCAGAGGTGGGACAAAGTCATTGTTATGCAAGTCCAAGTCGAGTCTGAAGTCATCAAATTCATGACTCGAGTCTGACTCGAGTCCAAGTCACATGACTCGAGTCCACACCTCAGAGGTGGGACAAAGTCATTGTTATGCAAGTCCAAGTCGAGTCTGAAGTCATCAAATTCATGACTCGAGTCTGACTCGAGTCCAAGTCACATGACTCGAGTCCACACCTCAGAGGTGGGACAAAGTCATTGTTATGCAAGTCCAAGTCGAGTCTGAAGTCATCAAATTCATGACTCGAGTCTGACTCGAGTCCAAGTCACATGACTCGAGTCCACACCTCAGAGGTGGGACAAAGTCATTGTTATGCAAGTCCAAGTCGAGTCTGAAGTCATCAAATTCATGACTCGAGTCTGACTCGAGTCCAAGTCACATGACTCGAGTCCACACCTCAGAGGTGGGACAAAGTCATTGTTATGCAAGTCCAAGTCGAGTCTGAAGTCATCAAATTCATGACTCGAGTCTGACTCGAGTCCAAGTCACATGACTCGAGTCCACACCTCAGAGGTGGGACAAAGTCATTGTTATGCAAGTCCAAGTCGAGTCTGAAGTCATCAAATTCATGACTCGAGTCTGACTCGAGTCCAAGTCACATGACTCGAGTCCACACCTCAGAGGTGGGACAAAGTCATTGTTATGCAAGTCCAAGTCGAGTCTGAAGTCATCAAATTCATGACTCGAGTCTGACTCGAGTCCAAGTCACATGACTCGAGTCCACACCTCAGAGGTGGGACAAAGTCATTGTTATGCAAGTCCAAGTCGAGTCTGAAGTCATCAAATTCATGACTCGAGTCTGACTCGAGTCCAAGTCACATGACTCGAGTCCACACCTCAGGGTGGGACAAAGTCATTGTTATGCAAGTCCAAGTAGTCTGAAGTCATCAAATTCATGATCGAGTCTGACTCTCCAGTCACATGACTCGAGTCCACACCTCAGAGGTGGGACAAAGTCATTGTTATGCAAGTCCAAGTCGAGTCTGAAGTCATCAAATTCATGACTCGAGTCTGACTCGAGTCCAAGTCACATGACTCGAGTCCACACCTCAGAGGTGGGACAAAGTCATTGTTATGCAAGTCCAAGTCGAGTCGAAGTCATCAAATTCATGACTCGAGTCTGACTCGAGTCCAAGTCACATGACTCGAGTCCACACCTCAGAGGTGGACAAAGTCATTGTTATGCAAGTCCAAGTCGAGTCTGAAGTCATCAAATTCATGACTCGAGTCTGACTCGAGTCCAAGTCACATGACTCGAGTCCACACCTCAGAGGTGGGACAAAGTCATTGTTATGCAAGTCCAAGTCGAGTCTGAAGTCATCAAATTCATGACTCGAGTCTGACTCGAGTCCAAGTCACATGACTCGAGTCCACACCTCAGAGGTGGGACAAAGTCATTGTTATGCAAGTCCAAGTCGAGTCTGAAGTCATCAAATTCATGACTCGAGTCTGACTCGAGTCCAAGTCACATGACTCGAGTCCACACCTCAGAGGTGGGACAAAGTCATTGTTATGCAAGTCCAAGTCGAGTCTGAAGTCATCAAATTCATGACTCGAGTCTGACTCGAGTCCAAGTCACATGACTCGAGTCCACACCTCAGAGTGGACAAAGTCATTGTTATGCAAGTCCAAGTCGAGTCTGAAGTCATCAAATTCATGACTCGAGTCTGACTCGAGTCCAAGTCACATGACTCGAGTCCACACCTCTGACACAAATCTACCAAATACAATAACGACACGCGCCGAGTGACCTTTCACGTCGACGCGAATCGCGTGGGGCAGAGACGACGACCGCTTTGTCTGTCCATGGGGTTGTCAAGGAGCTCTCCGACGAGGTGTAGCAGAGGAGGGGAAGGCGAGGCTTCTATTTGACAGATAACAACGCGGAGACACTAAACAGCAGAGTGACACTCGACTCGTCTTCGTCCCGGGAAAGTGCCACTATTGTCTGTGACTGTCACCTTTTATTACGGCTTGCATTTAATCCGTCTGTTGTTGTCGTTGTTGTATCCTTAAATCTTTCTTTGGTTCTTTCGGTAAAGTCACGTATGAAGATAAAATAATTCCTGCAGTCACGAAAGCTCCAAAATTAAGATTGAACCATCCTTAAATCTTGTGACTAAATTTTAACCCACTTCCCAATGTGGTATCGACTGCAAACTTGGTATACGTACTTATGTCATACTGATGACAATACCATATTAGATCATAAAAAAATTATTTTTTAATAAAAATTTCGGCTTGGGTCTAATTGTCCACGCTCAACTGACGTTGGCTGTAATTGGCCACGGTCCCTTACGTTGTGGCAAGCTTCAGGGCCACTGCCTACTAGTACATTTCATAAAAGCGTGTTTAAAAAAAAGTTTAAAAAATATTTATATTACGTTTATATCTCCCGCTCTCTCCGTCATTAATGTCTAACCATCTGTGGTCTCTGGCGACACGTACCCTCTCATTAATGTTATCCCTTCACAACCTGTGTTCTGTTTCTAATTTCTCTCAGCACCCCGCGTGTTTCTTAACGTGTTTGTACATCTTTAGTGGGGATCCGTGGAACCTTTCTTCTCTACCTCCATACTCCCCCCGCTCCCTGCCCGGAAGCTCGTGACCTAAACGTTCCCTTTGCACTCAGTTGTGGAATGACTCGTGCAGCCAGCTATGGCTGCAGAGTTTGGTGGTACATGTTGTTTATGTCGTTTATTGTGAAAATTCGGTCACAGTTCCTATGACCTGCACTGTTTCATTACTTTTATGGCTTTATTTTGATGATTTTCGAAAAGTTATTTGGTTTGGCCATGTTTGTTTGTTGTAGTACAGAATTAGCCTTAATCTAAGTTGTCTTGTGGTTGTTGTTGTTTGACTTGCATCCAACTGGGATTTTTGCGCACAGCGTTGGTGTGCGGTGTTTTTCTGCAATATTTTGCTGTCTTTTCTTGCATTTTCTGTTTGCACATAGTCACTATAAGATGTTTTCTTGTTCATGTTTTGTTTTTTGTTTGTTGCGGTTGCACCGATTCAAGAGCCGAATGGCTCACAGGGTCACACCTAATACATGAACTTGAAGCTCGTTTCATGTCGCCAAACACCGTGGCCCGCAGTTCGTTCTGTGTACATCTTCTTGGTTAAGTCGCTAGATAAATGTATAAGATTGTCGTGTTGGTGACTCGGGTCAAGTCACTCTTGCAAATGAGACTCCGGTCCTCGTCTCTTCTCGAGTTCTCAGCTGGCTCATCAACATTTACTTTGATTCTTAATGCTGTGTAAGACAACAGAGATCCCCGTGTAGCCTTGACTGCAGGGGCAAGTGCTGTTCGCGAATAGGCGAGCAGCACCTATGAAGGCCGGCACTGCACACGAGGGGGTGGGTGGCCAGCACCACGCCCGGCCGCCTTTCGCCTTTGTCTCCCCAGTGGCGATGTTTTTACGCTCTACCTAGAGGAGGCCCCGGACCGGTTCAGATAATCGTCACCAACAGTGTTGGCCGTGAGCAGAAATCGAACTCTGGTCGCCGGGCACTAACCACTACACTACCGCTCCACATAAGCTCTATATAACACAGACATACAAATGGTAGATACGGCTGTAATGTTTTTTGGGTTAGGTCGCGTAAATATAAATGTGTCGTTAAAAAAAAAACATGGATATCGGTCGTGAAAGCCTGCGTGTCGAACTGGTAATTACGTCGATGAAAATGTGGTTTAAAAGCAATTTCTCACCAATAGTATGCAAATGTTGCACCGTGTGAGCCTCATTGAGTACCTGTACAGGTGATTGTTCAGAGTTTTTATTCTGCTGCTGCTGACACAGCTGCTCGTCGTTCTTAGCAGCAGCGAATGCCACGGGGTTCAATGTCCTCGTCGTCCTCATAACTCGAGGGCTTTATTCCCTCTGGATCATCATCATCCTATCTGGGGTCGTCCATAAATGACGCCACGCGATTTTGGACGATTTTTGACCCCCCCCCTTCGTCACACGGCGTCACAAAGCTCTGNCCCCCCCCCAAAAACAACATGCTTCAAATCACTTTAAACTATTGTAATTGTAGTGCATATCTAATGTGGCGCTGCACTCTGATATTGTAGGAGAAAACATTAATTAAAAAGTATATTTAATTAAGTATAACGTGTTGTCTATATTTATTTAAAGTTGCGCATTTTGATGTGACCTCACATTTCTCACCCCCCCCTCTCGTCACACATGTCTGACCCTCCCCCCCCTAGGTGCGTGACGTCATTTATATTTGTGAAGTTGATGTTCGTGGTTGGTTGGTGATTGGTTGGTGGTTGGTTAGTGGTGATTGGTGGGTGGTGATTGGTTGGTGGTGGATAGTAATTGTTGGGTCGTGATTGGTGGGTGGTGATTGGTTGGTGGATAATAATTGGTTGGTGGTGATTGGTGGGTGGTGATTGGTGGGTGGGGATTGATTGGTGGATGGTAATTGGTTGGTGGTGATTGGTGGGTGGTGGTGTCGCTTCATCGGCCTCCTGCTCGTTTCGTCGCTGCTGCTGCTGCATCAGATCGTCAGCCAACTCCACCCCACACCCCGTGGCGACTGCTCCGCACTGTCGAGGCCCTCCCTGCCTCACTCCTCCCTGCCTCACTCCTCCCTGCCTCACTCCTCCCTGCCTCACTCCTCCCTGCCTCACTCCTCCCTGCCTCACTCCTCCTGCCTCACTCCTCCCTGCTTCACTCCTCCAAGGTACGAGCAGTTCGTGGTCCACATCGAGTGGGCGAAGCGGCGAGTCGATGCGCGCGTGTGTAGGTATGTGGAAGTATGTGTGTGTGTAGGTGCGTGTGTGTAGGCTTTTGTTCGGCCGGATCGAGGGGGCTAAACGGGCGCGGCACGGGCTAGAGAAGAGATGGAGTGATGTGGTACAGGAGGACGTGGAGCTGAGTGGACTAGCCGATGACAGTGCCAGCGGTGTCAAGATCGGCCTCTGGAGGAGGCTCGTGAAGGACGCTACTGGGCAGTTGGAGGCAGTCGCCCTCCAACAACAACGGAGGGCGGAGGAGCGACGCTCACAACAACGAGCGGAGCGCCGGGTGGCTAAAGCATAGTAAGTTGGCACAGTAGGGGGCACAGGTGGTGCATCAGCCAGTCATCTTGGTCATCTCGGTCAGTCGACCCGTGGCACCTGGGTCTGCCCCGTGACCTCCTGCGAGCGAGCGTTCGACACTTCACGTGGCCTCAAAGTGCACTTGGCCTGGCACAAGCGTCGTGGTGACGTCACCGCCACTTAGTGGCGAATGGCGGTTGTTGTGTGTAGGTATGTTTGTGTGTATATACTAAGTTATATTTTTTATTGCTTATGCCTAAAAAGTATAGAAAATGGCTATTATTCCCCACAAACGTTGCCTTTACTGGTAGGAACCACCTGGTTCCACCAGCCCACAGGGGATTATTGTGTCCGTCCGTCCATCGTGCATCCAAAAATGGAGGGCTGGGTGGGGAGGGCTGGGCGGGAAGGGGCTGGGCTGGGAGGGGCTGGGCGGGGAGGGGCTGGCCATTGACCGAGCAACCCAACGTTTCTATCAGCTCCCTCCGTAGGAATGTGTTAGAGTCATCCTGTTGGGTGACTTTAATGCCCGAGTGGGTCATGATGCTGGCACCTGGCTGGAGGGAAGGCATGGCAGCTCAATAACAGTAGGAGGCTACTGGACTTGTGTATAGCCCATGGGCTTGGAATTACCAATGCGCTGTTCTGGCATCAGGGTATCCACACAACATCATGGATGCACGCCGGGCTCATGCCCTTGACACCAGGACCTACATTGATGCTGATCTACCCACTGCCCATCAGCTTGTCATCTGTAAGATGCGCCTACCATTATTCCACTCCGGTGGTGAGTGTCCATCTAGGACCACATTTAAACCCACAGTGGCCTGGTCTCAGCTAGCTGACGATAGTTTCAAACATGATGTTGGGAGAAACAGGTGAGGTTCAAGACTGGCTCGTGCAGCTGCAACGGCTGCATTGTGGAAGCGGTCCAGACCTC
Organism: Lethenteron camtschaticum; assembly: GCA_018977245.1. NCBI lineage: Eukaryota > Metazoa > Chordata > Hyperoartia > Petromyzontiformes > Petromyzontidae > Lethenteron > Lethenteron camtschaticum. The sequence goes on from MU249631.1 coordinate 519,049, forward strand.
CGCAGAGACCCTGGCTGAAGGACGAGGTGTTCTTGCTGGTTTAGAGAAAACAACAGGTCCACTCCCATCATCTACATAATCCAACATCGGAGAATGAGGAGGCTTAACGCAGCCTTCGCTCGGAGATTCGGAGAGCCGTGCGGCGCTGCAAGGATGAGTGGTGGGGCGGTTTGCTGAGATGGAATCTGCCTCAGAATCACCCCATCAAAAATAACTGTAGCACCTCACCTATCACCATCCTTAAGGGAAAGAATGGTAATCCGATCCCCCAGGAACAGGTCTGCAGGTTTGCAGAGCATTTTTGTGAGTCTTGGGGGAGGGGAATTCCCTCAGCCCAGACATCATGGGACAAGGTGGGGACGACCGCTCGGGCTGCCATGCCTCAAATATTGGCAGAAGTAGCCACCCCTTCTGAATGGTTGACTGAGGTGCCATCTGTGGAGGGGCAATCCGAAGTCTGAGACGAGCAAAAGTGCCAGCTAGAGACGATCTCTCAAGCTAAATACTGAGGGAAGGTGGCATCTGTGTGCAGACTGCCCTACATGACATCATCACAACTGTCTGGACCACAGAACGGTTTCTGCAGGATTGGAAGCGGGGACCGCACAGATTGTAACAACGTAGGGGCATGTCTCTTCTCGGTGTGCTGGAAAGGTCCTGGCATGCTGATGAGAGGCTTACAGAGCCCCAATGTGGTTTCAGACCAGCGCGGTCCTGCACGGATACCATATTCTCTGTCCGTCTGCTACAGCAGGGGTGTAGGGAATTCCAACAAGGCCTACATCTCTGCTTTATTTACCTGGTCAAGGCCTATGATACCATCAACAGGCTATGGCTATGGACAGTTCTTCGTGCTTTTAGAGTCCAAGACTCTGCTCACAATCATTAAAAGCCTACATAATGGTGGGCAGACCCAGGTAAAGCTACGTGGCCAGGAGTCGGAGCCATTCTGTTTACTTTGGAGGGTGCGACAGGGATGTCCTCTGGCTGCCACATTATTTTACATCTTTGAAACATGTAGTTTGAGAAGATTTATTTGGCTGTACCGGAGGAATTTCCATCTGGTACAGATACAGCAGGAGGCTGATCAATGCCCGGGTGCGGTCGAGGGATGACTCCCTATTGGTCAACCACGTTATGCATGCTGATGATCTGGTGATTGCTGCTCACGCAGATGAGTTGGAGGTGCTGCTGCTGGAGCTTGCCACTAAGAGGTGTGGGGCCTTACCATCAGCCCCACCAAAACTAAGCACCTGCCTGGGTATTTTGTACCATCGGACACTCCACCCCCACAACTCCAAATTGGTGATGGGCAGTTGTGGAGAGAGTGGAGAGTTCCCATACCTGGGCAATGTGCTTATGACCAGCTCCGGTTTGACAGGTCTCGCTCAGAATCAGTCAGGCGGCCAATGGCTTTCCAGGTAGGGGGGCAACCCCTCCAGCAATGAAAAATGATATTGTTAATAAGGACTTGTCCCTTGCTTTTTATTTACGCGTGTGCGGCGATGGCACAGCCATCGATCGAGGGTCGAATTCGAACCATGTGTGATCGGCATCGCGCTCGCTGAAGGTAAATGCCTTAAGGGAAGTCGTGTACTATATACGCAACTGCGCACAATTCTGAGTCACTTATAACTGCTTTGCAGTTACTTATTGCCAATTATGGACTCGACTATTGTCCTATCATCTCATAAGAGTCCCTGGCATGTAATAATATGCTACAGTGGCAGTGGGGGTCGCAAAATGGCGATTTATTACTAATAAACCACAATGATCCGATCGAAATGAGGGATTTTGATCGAATCATTGGGGGGGGGGGTACTTTCCACCCCACCCCCCACTGGCTCCACCAGTACAGGCGGCATTATATTGTAATCGGCTGCACAATGCTGTATGGAAGCTACTTAGTCAGTTGCTCCGCACAAAGCTTCGGGTCTTCTCAGCCAGTCATGCCCTCCCTTCTCTATGCTTGTGAAACGTGGACCCTTCTAATGAAACATGTGCTGGTTAGAAATATTCAGGCTGGCATGCCTATAATCCATCCTTGCTGGATTGTGAGCTCACAAATCCTTTAAAGATCTGGACACATTCCCATCAGTGAGCTCCGGCAGGCAAGGCTGCGTTGGCTGGGTCATGTAGCATGCATGCCCAGCCACCGCATGCCCAAGCAGCTTCTGCTTAGCTGCATCGAGGGTGCAGTGTGTTAAAAACATTGGTGATGAGACCAAGGTATGGTACTGACCACCAGCCCCCCTTTGTGTGCCATGCTGGTCATCATTGGGTGGTTGCTAACAGCACTTGGCCCATGCCTATTAGTGGGATCTTTGTCTCTGTAGTTGTACATGAGTAGGTTGTTTAACGGCACTCTTCACAGCAGGCGTGGAGGCAGACTCAGGATGCGACCCTAATTTGTGTTTCTCCCCCTCCCCCACTCCCGTAGACTCCGGGACTGCGAGGTCCTCCTCAACAGTCGCTTCGGTCGAAGTGGCCGTGGGACTACAACCAGACTCCCCCAAGGTACCAACAACAGCAACGACAGACCCCACCCCTCCGTGTAGATGTAACAGACTAAGGGTGCTGTTAGCGAGCACAAATCAAATCGGAATATTTATTTATCCAGGAGGAATCTATGAGCTATAAAGCTCTTTTTCACAGATGTCCAGTAGGGCGGCTAAGAACATTACAAACAATAAAAAACACGATAGTAGTACAAATCTCAAGAAAGGTCAACAAATCACCCAAACACACACACAACAACAACACTAAGCCATCCCCATCCTACCAGGCAAAGCCCACTGAGGTATTCACTTATTTTCAGAAGTCACCTGGCCGCAAATGACAGCTCAACAAAGTGGCCCATCATTCGGGCATTTATAGCAGCAGAATAATCTAAATAATATCAATACCCGTTCCCGATCGATGACTTTGCATTGCACATAAGTATGCCGATAATGCGGCTTATGATTGAGAAATTACATATGTGTTAATTATATGTATTTAATATTGATGCATTAACTTAAGATCATATACATAGTACAAATCATTCCTGTATACCTTAATGAATGATTAATGGTAATAGCAATTATTTCATAGCGACAATTATTGTATTACAATTGAGAGTCGATTACATTTAATGTGCGTAACTGTTTGGCATGTGGCCGGATATGCCAGTCCCACGTGCATGTCATCTACCTATTTTATCTTTCTCTTGGAAACTTATTCTGTACTCATTCAGTAGTAAGGTGATTGCAACTTAGTATGGTCTCAGTTATGATAAATAATGTTTTAATTATATATAGCATCATTCATGCTAACTGCATCCCATAAAGGTGAACATTCCTTATACGAGGACCAAACCCGAAACACAGCTACTACCAAGCAAATTAAAACCCTCCTACGCAAAATTAATAATGAGTTAACAAATAAATGTCAAATCTTGACTTAAAGCTTTCGTGACTGTAGGAATTCATATTATTTTGGTCTTTTGGTAAAGTCACGTAGATAGGTTCAAATTAATGAAAATAAAATATACAAACTACAACGTTTCGACCGCAACACAAGCGATCGTCATGAGGAAGACGATTTCGTTGTAGTTTTTTGTTTTATTTTTATTAATTTCAACCTCTCTACGTGACTTTACCGAAAGACTCAAAGAATATGAAATGTCACCAAAACAAAAGGCACGTGAAAGTAGATAAATGGTAAATGATGGAATAATCAAACAATTTGATGCCTTTATTACAGCGACTTGGGCGGGCAATAACAAACCCAGGTAACCATGGCAACTGCCTCTCCGCTCTGTTGCCAACGGCGACAAGGTGCGTGCCATCCTGGCCCCGGCCGAAACGGTCACCTACATGGGGCCCTGCCCCTCCTTTTGTGGTGAGAGTTGGTAGTGGTGGGTGGGGATTATCCAGGAATGAGTGTTGAGAGTAGGTAGTGGTGAGTGGGGTGAGTAGGTAGTGGTGGGTGGGGATTATCCAGGAATGAGTGTTGAGAGTAGGTAGTGGTGAGTGGGGTGAGTAGGTAGTGGTGAGTGAGAGTAGGTAGTGGTGAGTGTTGAGAGTAGGTAGTGGTGAGTGGGGTGAGTAGGTAGTGGTGAGTGGGGTGAGTAGGTAGTGGTGAGTGTTGAGAGTAGGTAGTGGTGAGTGGGGTGAGTAGGTAGTGGTGAGTGGGGTGAGTAGGTAGTGGTGAGTGGGTGAGTAGGTAGTGGTGAGTGGGGTGAGTAGGTAGTGGTGAGTGGGGTGAGTAGGTAGTGGTGAGTGGGGCGAGTAGGTAGTGGTGAGTTGGGCGAGTAGGTAGTGGTGAGTGGGGCGAGTAGGTAGTGGTGAGTGGGGCGAGTAGGTAGTGGTGAGTGTTGAGAGTAGGTAGTGGTGAGTGTTGAGAGTAGGTAGTGGTGAGTGTTGAGAGTAGGTAGTGGTGAGTGTTGAGAGTAGGTAGTGGTGAGTGAGAGTAGGTAGTGGTGAGTGAGAGTAGGTAGTGGTGAGTGAGAGTAGGTAGTGGTGAGTGAGAGTAGGTAGTGGAGTGGGGCGAGTAGGTAGTGGTGAGTGGGGCGAGTAGGTAGTGGTGAGTGGGGCGAGTAGGTAGTGGTGAGTGGGCGAGTAGGTAGTGGTGAGTGGGGCGAGTAGGTAGTGGTGAGTGGGGCGAGTAGGTAGTGGTGAGTGGGGCGAGTAGGTAGTGGTGAGTGGGGCGAGTAGGTAGTGGTGAGTGGGGCGAGTAGGTAGTGGTGAGTGGGGCGAGTAGGTAGTGGTGAGTGGGGCGAGTAGGTAGTGGTGAGTGGGGCGAGTAGGTAGTGGTGAGTGGGGCGAGTAGGTAGTGGTGAGTGGGGCGAGTAGGTAGTGGTGAGTGGGGATTATCCAGGAATGAGTGAGAGTAGGTAGTGGTGAGTGGGGTGAGTAGGTAGTGGTGAGTGGGGTGAGTAGGTAGTGGTGAGTTGGGGGAGTAGGTAGTGGTGAGTGGGGATTATCAAGGGATGAGTGGTGAGAGTAGGTAGTGGTGAGTGGGGTGAGTAGGTAGTGGTGAGTGTTGAGAGTAGGTAGTGGGGATTATCAAGGAATGAGTGTTGAGAGTAGGTAGCGGTGAGTGGGGTGAGTAGGTAGCGGTGAGTGAGAGTAGGTAGTGGTGAGTGGGGTGAGTAGGTAGTGGTGAGTGGGGTGAGTAGGTAGTGGTGGGTGGGGATTATCCAGGAATGAGTGTTGAGAGTAGGTAGTGGTGAGTAGGTAGTGGTGAGTGGGGTGAGTAGGTAGTGGTGAGTGGGGATTATCAAGGAATGAGTTTTGAGAGTAGGTAGCGGTGAGTGGGGTGAGTAGGTAGTGGTGAGTGGGGTGAGTAGGTAGTGGTGAGTGAGAGTAGGTAGTGGTGAGTGGGGATTATCAAGGAATGAGTTGTGAGAGTAGGTAGTGGTGAGTGGGTGAGTAGGTAGTGGTGAGTGAGAGTAGGTAGTGGTGAGTGAGAGTAGGTAGTGGTGAGTGGGGCGAGTAGGTAGTGGTGAGTGGGGCGAGTAGGTAGTGGTGAGTGGGGCGAGTAGGTAGTGGTGAGTGGGGCGAGTAGGTAGTGGTGAGTGGGGCGAGTAGGTAGTGGTGAGTGGGCGAGTAGGTAGTGGTGAGTGGGGCGAGTAGGTAGTGGTGAGTGGGGCGAGTAGGTAGTGGTGAGTGGGGCGAGTAGGTAGTGGTGAGTGGGGCGAGTAGGTAGTGGTGAGTGGGGCGAGTAGGTAGTGGTGAGTGGGGCGAGTAGGTAGTGGTGAGTGGGGCGAGTAGGTAGTGGTGAGTGGGGCGAGTAGGTAGTGGTGAGTGGGGCGAGTAGGTAGTGGTGAGTGGGGCGAGTAGGTAGTGGTGAGTGGGGCGAGTAGGTAGTGGTGAGTGGGGCGAGTAGGTAGTGGTGAGTGGGGCGAGTAGGTAGTGGTGAGTGGGGCGAGTAGGTAGTGGTGAGTGGGGCGAGTAGGTAGTGGTGAGTGGGGCGAGTAGGTAGTGGTGAGTGGGGCGAGTAGGTAGTGGTGAGTGGGGCGAGTAGGTAGTGGTGAGTGGGGCGAGTAGGTAGTGGTGAGTGGGGCGAGTAGGTAGTGGTGAGTGGGGCGAGTAGGTAGTGGTGAGTGGGGCGAGTAGGTAGTGGTGAGTGGGGCGAGTAGGTAGTGGTGAGTGGGGCGAGTAGGTAGTGGTGAGTGGGGCGAGTAGGTAGTGGTGAGTGGGGCGAGTAGGTAGTGGTGAGTGGGGCGAGTAGGTAGTGGTGAGTGGGGCGAGTAGGTAGTGGTGAGTGGGGCGAGTAGGTAGTGGTGAGTGGGGCGAGTAGGTAGTGGTGAGTGGGGCGAGTAGGTAGTGGTGAGTGGGGCGAGTAGGTAGTGGTGAGTGGGGCGAGTAGGTAGTGGTGAGTGGGGCGAGTAGGTAGTGGTGAGTGGGGCGAGTAGGTAGTGGTGAGTGGGGCGAGTAGGTAGTGGTGAGTGGGGCGAGTAGGTAGTGGTGAGTGGGGCGAGTAGGTAGTGGTGAGTGGGGCGAGTAGGTAGTGGTGAGTGGGCGAGTAGGTAGTGGTGAGTGGGGCGAGTAGGTAGTGGTGAGTGGGGCGAGTAGGTAGTGGTGAGTGGGGCGAGTAGGTAGTGGTGAGTGGGGCGAGTAGGTAGTGGTGAGTGGGGCGAGTAGGTAGTGGTGAGTGGGGCGAGTAGGTAGTGGTGAGTGGGGCGAGTAGGTAGTGGTGAGTGGGGCGAGTAGGTAGTGGTGTGAGTAGTAGTGGTGAGAGTAGGTAGTGGGGATTATCAAGGAATGAGTGTTGAGAGTAGGTAGCGGTGAGTGGGGTGAGTAGGTAGTGGTGAGTGGGGTGAGTAGGTAGTGGTGAGTGGGGTGAGTAGGTAGTGGTGAGTGAGAGTAGGTAGTGGTGAGTGGGGTGAGTAGGTAGTGGTGAGTGGGGTGAGTAGGTAGTGGTGAGTGGGGATTATCAAGGGATGAGTGGTGAGAGTAGGTAGTGGTGAGTGGGTAGTGGTGAGTGGGGTGAGTAGGTAGTGGTGAGTGGGGCGAGTAGGTAGTGGTGAGTGGGGCGAGTAGGTAGTGGTGAGTGGGGCGAGTAGGTAGTGGTGAGTGGGGCGAGTAGGTAGTGGTGAGTGGGGCGAGTAGGTAGTGGTGAGTGGGGCGAGTAGGTAGTGGTGAGTGGGGCGAGTAGGTAGTGGTGAGTGGGGCGAGTAGGTAGTGGTGAGTGGGGCGAGTAGGTAGTGGTGAGTGGGGCGAGTAGGTAGTGGTGAGTGGGGCGAGTAGGTAGTGGTGTGAGTAGGTAGTGGTGAGAGTAGGTAGTGGGGATTATCAAGGAATGAGTGTTGAGAGTAGGTAGCGGTGAGTGGGGTGAGTAGGTAGTGGTGAGTGGGGTGAGTAGGTAGTGGTGAGTGAGAGTAGGTAGTGGTGAGTGGGGTGAGTAGGTAGTGGTGAGTGGGGTGAGTAGGTAGTGGTGAGTGGGGATTATCAAGGGATGAGTGGTGAGAGTAGGTAGTGGTGAGTGGGTAGTGGTGAGTGGGGTGAGTAGGTAGTGGTGAGTGGGGTGAGTAGGTAGTGGTGAGTGGGGTGAGTAGGTAGTGGTGAGTGAGAGTAGGTAGTGGTGAGTGGGGTGAGTAGGTAGTGGTGAGTGGGGTGAGTAGGTAGTGGTGAGTGAGAGTAGGTAGTGGTGAGTGGGGTGAGTAGGTAGTGGTGAGTGAGAGTAGGTAGTGGTGAGTGGGGTGAGTAGGTAGTGGTGAGTGGGGATTATCAAGTGATGAGTGGGGTGAGTAGGTAGTGGTGAGTGGGGATTATAAAGGGATGAGTGGGCACAGTTCACAGTGGTGAGGCAGCTTCATGACAATGACCAAAATACCTCTTCGCAACATCATAGATCTACTGTTATGATAAATACTGATAACGCGCCTGTCTTGAAACGTGTCCTGTCCAAGTCCACTTTTCTTAAGGTCACGGCGATGTCCCTGGGTAGTACCATGTTTCCAGGTCCGTCATGCTCCTCTGTGCGATCTCTCCATGCATGGCCATAGCGACCGTAGGAAGTTGACGGCGACTTGACGAGAGTACTTGCATTGGATGACGATTCAGCGAAGTGTCCAGGCACACGCAGTGCTGATGCCACCCCCTCACTGTGCCCCAGGTCTCGCTTGCCTAAGGCCTGCGCGCTCAAGGATCCGAGTCCCCGTCACCCGAAGCACCACCTCCTCCACGACACCGGCCTCCTCCTGACGGCTGAGCAGCCCCCGCTTGAATCTGAGCAGCTGCTGCTGCTGGTGCCTGGACGGCCCCACCTCGCTCCTCCCGCTGGCGCACCCGGCCGCATTCTGGGAGGCCGCGGCTCTCGGCGACGACGGTAGCCGCCTCGACGACCCGAGCGCGGAAGAGAGCCAGAGCTGCTGTTTGGCATTAAGGGCTGCCCCTTGGCTCGTCCCACGCGAAGCGTGCCCAGGCTGCGCGGGGCAGGAGTGGTGAAGGAAGAGGCGGGTGCAGAGGGCTTGCTCCGCCACAGAGGTCGCAAACGGGGTTTGATTCCTTACCCGGCCACACCAGGGTCGCAAATGGGTACCCGGACCCGTACCCACTCGGGTAAGGGTACCCGTTTCCCTACCCGTACCCTACCCGAAATGAGTGACAAACGGTTACTCACCAGTGACTCACGGCCTACCCGTACCCGGCCGGCAGAGGTCGCAACCGGGTACCCGATACCCGGCTACCTGTACCGGCCAAGTACGGGTAGCCATTTGCAACCTTGGCGCGGCCAGGTACGGATGCGGGTAAGGAATCAAAACCCGTTTGCGACCTCTACCGGCTGGAAACGGGTAGCCGGTATCTGGTAGGGTACGGGTATCGGGTACCCGGTTGCGACCTCTGCTCTGCCGGCGTGGCCAAGGGAGCTTCCAAGTGGGAGGCCACTTGACTGTGGACTTTTCCAACTTCTGTGGCTTCTGCTGGGGTACCTTCACTGCACAAGAATAGGCGCTGCCATGAACATGTGAAGGGTTGAGGGGTCTCTTGTCCTTGTGTCTTCTCACCCCCCCAGTGTCCAGACTGAGGGACACACGGAGAGAAGAGAGCCAGCGTCAAACCACCTCATGTTTGTAAATACTCTCAAACCTGAAAAATAAAATTATCGTTTTGTGAATTGTGTTCTCTGTGGCTCCATGCTGTTAGAATTCTACTGTCATATTACTTAAGTATATAACACAACTATAATAGTCCATATCATCTATGTGCTGTAATTATTCTATAAACTTTAATATTATTTTGAATGTGTATGTATTTTTCTGTAACTGTAGTGGAGACACCTAGACCCATTACGTGAATCAAAAATAATTGATGATTCGATTTAATGCACGAGAGGTAAACTAACAAAACTTTATACACGGTCCTTTCATTTTTGGGCACTTAGTTACATTTGAAGCTGTAAATTGACAACCCCATCAACAAAAAGAGTGTCGGACCAAAATGTAATTATATGTATCGAACGCACCTTCACTCAAGGCATTTGACATAGCTTACAAAACAATATGCAATGATTTAGTTAGCAGTTACGTGCTACAAGGATTGAGTGACAGTGATAGAGTGGTGCTTAGCGATCATGAAAGGTTAGGGGAGGGACAGGAAGCGATGGAGGGGCGAGGGGAGTTTTGATCACTGCTCGACGTGGCAAATACTTGTAGTACCGTGAGAGGCCCTCCCTGCCATCAGGGCCCCGTGCGCTGCGTGAAGAACGCCCGGACGCTGGCGGCAGCCCCTCGGCCGACCGCGACGGCGAGCTGCTCATCGGAGGCGGTGGACAGCGCGTGCAGGCTTGGGAAGCGCTCCAGTAGCGCCAGAGCCTTCACGCGCCCGATGCCCGGGATGTGCGTGACGCAGTCGAGAACGGCGGCGTCGCCAGAGCCCGGCGCGCCCGCGAGGGGAGAAGGGGTTAGTCCCGGGACTCTTGCCTTCCTCGGCCACCTGAGGACCAAACGGCGAGCATACCCACGGCCGTAGGGAGAACGTCAGCTTTTCTTTAACACAGCCGCACTTGATATTTATTCGATAGCCCCGGACGTGAGGAGAGAGGTAGGGCTCCTTGCCATCAAGGCCCCGTGCGCCAGGGTTAAGAATGTCCTTGCCTATGAATGTTCGTGTTGCAAAAATGAGGTGCCTACACAACTCCAGTTCTCACCACAGTGACACACAATCAACTTGACCTTGAGTTATGTTGCTGCAACCGCCGTCCCACCCCCTACCCATGACCTCAGTCTCAGGATACTCAGCCGGGCAAGCGTAAATATGAATGTCATTAAACCCGCCACCACCCAACACAGGCAATTAGCAAGATTTGTCACGTTAGCAAGGTGTATCACGTAAACAAAACATGCCAATTCGTTACTAGTACAGCACACCGGTGTGTTGGAGGGTTAAACCCACAACATTTACAATTTGAGTACGACGTTTCGCCAGTAATTACTACCAGTATCATCAGACGGCAGCCAGATGTGTGGAGAAATCCTCCTGCTTCGTTCTTAAATAGAGGGATAAATGTGATGTCGTCACTTGTGAGCTAATCAGGTACGAAGGCCAGAGGTATGGTTCAATCTAACCCAAAAAAACTCTGGATAATATTGGTCGCGAAAGCCAACTATGAGTTAAAAGTGAGATTCAACTCGACCTTAAGATAAGTTACCCCACCGCCCCACGGTGACTAGAGTCTCTGGACACGCGGCCGGCCCAGCGCGATGCGCACGGCTCCTGCTCACCAGGTGGGCGACGACGAGCGCTGCTTCGGCCTGGCCGCTCACCGGGACGATGGCCATGCCCAGGTCGAGCACCACGAAGGCCTGCACGTCGGCAAAGTACTGCTCGCTCAGCGGCGTCAGCTCCACCAGCACCAGGGAGTTAGCGGCGCTCTTCTGTCTCACGTGAAAGACAAAGATCCCCCCCACCCGTGTAGCCTTAAGCGGACTGCTGGGGCAAGCTGCTGTTAGTAGCGAGCAGCAGCACCCATGAAGGCTGGCACTGTGGCACACGAGGGGTGGATGGACAGCACAACGCCCGGCTGTCATGCCTCCCTCGCGACGATGTTGACACATTGCACCAGGTACTTTGCGCTGGTGTCGTGTTTTTGTACTGTTGTTGTAACGTTCAGACCCCGTGCCCCTACTGGACATCTGTGACAAAAGAGCTTTATAGCTCATCGCATTCCCCCTGCAGTCTAAATAAATATGATTCTCAAGGCAGGAAGGTTTATGCTGTCGGTCGAATGCCGGCACGATCTCACCTTTCGGAAGCGCACGAGCCTGCGCTTGTAGTCGGAGCCGGTGACCTGGTCGCTCTCTGTGATGAACAGGAGGCAGGTGCGGTCCGAGAGCTGGAAGTCCGTGAGGCCCATCGCCTCCTCGAACACAAGTCGCACCTTTCCTGCACGCAGACACAAAGCACAACCCAGGTGTTTGTACGCAAACGCCAAACGGTCAGGATGTGAACGTTAAGATGCCGTCAAGCCTGGAGCACAGGGCCCTCGGGTATAACGAGGTGATGGTCTCGGCCCAGTTCACCAACAGTGGCTGCGCAAATAAAGCGACATGAAATTTGGTTCTGCACAGAGGGTGATATACAGCCAAGAGTGAACAACATCAGTTTGAATGTCATCCGACGATCATCACTCTCAGTGGCGGAGTGGATGGGAAAGTGTTGCCCTCCATACTTTGTAGAAACTGGCTACTTGAAGAAGTGATCTCAGAGGTAGCTCTTTGACATCCGCTTCCACGGGCTGTCCTCTCACACAAAGGTTTGAACTGCTCTTTAAGTTTAAAATAGATTATTCGTCTAATGATGCGACATAAACAGCACAATCGGGATATAATTGGGGAAAACAGTTTAAAAATAATGTACTATTTATTTTAATTTATGGGTCGGCATTTTAACCCATTCCAAGACGTCTGCAAGTTGCAGGGTGGGTATCCCGTTCACCGCTTAATCTCGGAAGGTGCAAGCGGTTAACGTTAATTTTATTTAGAAACACGCAGCGCCCTTTTTAAAGACACTGCTCATTGCAGAAAACCGTAGCGACACGACCGTTCTGTGATAGCTGGATCCAAACTGTGCCACACATCCTCCCGCATGGTCTTGTGGATGCCTCGTACCAATAAAGTTTACATTTTTTCTTCCGATTCCATTCGATGACGTACGCATATATCATCGGAATGGAATCAAAAGATGATATACGTGTACACATACGTCATCGGAAATGGTTCATATCGCAGCGCTCATCATGACACGCACCGGATAGCGCCTGTGCCACCTGCGTTCCCCTCCACTTCTCGCTGATGAGCACGTGCCCGGGGGGTGCGCTCGTGCCAGGCCGGGCAGGGGTGGCCCCCCTCACGCAGGACTCATTCATGCCGACACCGACGCTGCCCGCCTCTCGCTCGGGGTCCGATCAGCGTCCCCGCTCACTCGCCGGGAAACACTGTGCGCAGCTACCCACTGGGTACCAGTGCTCCGGGCACCAACACTGAAACGCAGAGAAATGGTGAAGAGTGGACGTTTATGCTGAACTTATTTCGCGGCGTACGTTAGCCAAGCGTGCTAATAGGGGTATGATCGTGCTAATCGGAGGTGAGGCATGGCTTAGTGTGGGCGGTGGTGGGGCTATTGGCAGGGTTCAGGTCAGTTTGAAGGTTGGTACTCGGGGCTGAGTTTGCTTCCCATTGTAACTCAGCGGCATTGGCAGAGCTGATGATGAAAAACACAAATTACAATGAAAGTCACATTTTTTTTTTAAAGCCTCACTGAGTCTACCGGCTACATGTCAGGAGAGTCCTGCCAGGTGTTTGCAGTGGACGATGTAGGGTAGGGCTGAACGATTTGGGGAAAATATCTAATTGCGATTTTTCTGACAGATATTGCAATTTGATTTGCGATAATTTTAAGTCAAGCTTCAGTTCAATATTCACTGTGTAATAGATTTAAAACATGTGATGGAGCATTCCCACATGATACCATCACAATATGAACTGCTCTTTCTATTCTAAGGATGAGAACTTAAAAGATATTAATTGCTTCCAACATGTATTTATTAAAATGTTTTAATTGCAATAGAACAAACATAGAACAATTAAGTTAAATAAAGTTATAATAATATTCCAATAAGAAAGTAATAAGACTTTTTAAATTGCCAAAAATCGCGGCCTTTGCAATTTGCTAATCGCATTGTTTCAAATAGCGATTTCGATTTGAAATCGATTAATTGTTCAGCCCTAGTGTAGGAGCGGTAATAATTGGTATGTGTAGTGTACTCCCCTTTGAGCAATTTGTGGTGCAATTTTTTCAAATTAAAAACAATTCTTTGGATTGTGATTCTTGCACACAATGACGTCATAGGGCCTCCTCCCAATATTTCCTGTGAAGATCAAATCTGGAGAGAACAATCTATCGTCATACCAGAATCATAATGCAGGCCAGACAACCGTACATTTCAAAGCCACACTCAGAGACCTGTACAAAAAGCACTCGGCCTTTGTGCATAACGCAAAAAACATCAGCAGTTTGTAAAGAAGGTCGCAGACAAAGCCCCTGCCACAAACGAACCACAACACAGTACCTCGCTGATCTCATCAAAGAGCATAAACTACCATCACGTGAACTCCGTTCATCCTCGTGCGCTTTCAGATGCGCTTCTGCGGCCACCTGGAACGCTCTTCCGATATTAGGAAGCCACCGGAGCTATGCACCTTTAAATCTGGATTGAAAACTCAATTCTTTAGAAGAGTTTTTTTGTGTTTAGTTAGTTGCCCCGCACTACCAATTAGCACGGTTGGCTTAGGTATGATGCTAAATTTAAACAAAACCGTGCTGATGCATCCTAATGACAACAGAACCTGCCCACTATCACTGTCAGTCACTTTTGCTCAATTGATATTGACCGTGACCTAAGAAAACACGAGGGGCAACGGTGCAGTTCTTTGGGAACTGCTGATGATGGTTCCTGCAAAATAATGCAGAGTTAGGCCGCCTACCCACCCCCATCGTGTCGCATTTTCTGCGGTAACCACAATGGCTTACAACAGAAACAAATGTATACACAGAATATAAATATTCTTGGTTCTTTTAGTAAAGTCACGTAGAAGGGTAATAATAAAAATATAAACAATACAATTTACGACGTTTCGAGTGCAACACAAGCAATCATCATCAGGTGTGAAATCCAAAGCATTTTCTTGTTTTATATTTGTATTATTTCCCTTCTACGTGACTTTACCGAAAGAACCAAGAATATGAATCCTGCAGTCACGAAAGCTTTAAATCAAAAGTATATAAATAGATAAATGGACACGTCATGACCAATATAAGAGTGTTATTAAGCTATTCTCACGATACAGTATTAAGCAGCAGTTAAAGGAACGCAGTCGCCTTCCCATTCACCAGTACCTCAAGAACGTCTCTCGCCATCGCTGGAAACCACGCAAAGCCATGGAGGGCCCACACGCCAAGCCATGGAGAGGACCTCCACTCCAAGCCATGGAGAGGGCCCACACGCCAAGTCATGGAGAGGGCCCACACGCCAAGCCATGGAGAGGACCCACACACCAAGCCATGGAGGGGGCCCACACACCAAGCCATGGAGGACCCACACACCAAGCCATGGAGGACCCACACACCAAGCCATGGAGAGGGCCCACACGCAAAGACATGGAGGGCCCACACGCCAAGCCATGGAGAGGGCCCACACGCCAAGCCATGGAGAGGGCCCACACGCCAAGCCATGGAGAACCCACACACCAAGCCATGGAGAGGACCTCCACTCCAAGCCATGGAGAGGGCCCACACGCCAAGCCATGGAGAGGACCTCCACTCCAAGCCATGGAGAGGGCCACACGCCAAGTCATGGAGAGGGCCCACACGCCAAGCCATGGAGAGGACCCACACACCAAGCCATGGAGGGGGCCCACACACCAAGCCATGGAGGACCCACACACCAAGCCATGGAGGACCCACACACCAAGCCATGGAGAGGGCCCACACGCAAAGACATGGAGGGCCCACACGCCAAGCCATGGAGAGGGCCCACACGCCAAGCCATGGAGAGGGCCCACACGCCAAGCCATGGAGAACCCACACACCAAGCCATGGAGAGGGCCCACACGCCAAGCCATGGAGAGGACCTCCACTCCAAGCCATGGAGAGGGCCCACACGCCAAGCCATGGAGGGGCCCACACGCCAAGCCATGGAGGGGCCCACACGCCAAGCCATGGAGGGGCCCATGCGCTTCACAACTTCAACCGTGGGAGTTCAACCCCGGTGCAGTTTGGAGAGCTGAATGGAGTTCACAAGAACTCGCAAACACCGCCCTGGTGTGATAAACCCAACGCAGAAAATCCCTGGGTTTTTTTATCTTCCACTAAGCTCACGATGCACCCCTGAACCGCATCCGCCATCGCAGCAGTAGAGTCGGATACCCTGGGGCTCAGATTTAAAGTTCTAACCCCTCCAGTAGCAGCGGTGCGACTGTGGTCATCCAGAGCAGAGGCCGTGCAACGTCCAGCGACGCAATGCCCCGAGCCACAAATACGAAGCAGACATCAGAGCGACGATGATGATGCTGATGATACACTCCGCTGCTCCTGACGCAAATGTCTGGCTTGACCACCTCAATGTGTCGAGATGTTGACTACCTCGCCTGGTGTACAGGAGGTCGCGAGTTAGATCCCGACCCTGACGCCTGCTGCTGCTGTATATTTGTAGTTTTCGTGTCTCTCTCATCATCATCATCATCACGGTGGCTAGGAGATGTTAACTACCTCGCCTGGTGTGCAGGAGGTCGTGGGTTAGATCCGACCCTGTTACCTGCTGCTGTATATTTGTAGTTTGCGTGTCTCTCTCTCATCATCATCACGGTGGCTATGAGATGTTAACTACCTCGCCTGGTCTACAGGAGGTCGTGGGTTAGATCCCGACCCTGATACCTGCTGCTGTATATTTGTAGTTTTCGTGTCTCTCTCTCATCATCATCACGGTGGCTATGAGATGTTAACTACCTCGCCTGGTCTACAGGAGGTCGTGGGTTAGATCCCGACCCTGATACCTGCTGCTGTATATTTGTAGTTCGCGTGTTTCTCGCTCTCCGTGGTCGCGTGGATTTATCTACACGTCCCTCCGGGTTTCCCCTCCACATTTAAAGTCAACATCACCACGAGTTTGGAGTATTTGGTCGCTGCTATAAATGTTTATATGACGACGATAAGCCCATCTTGTTATGTTATAGTTTGTGAACGCCAGGTCGCTGCTGAACAAGAGCTACTCAGGCAAGGCGGGCCTTAACCTCCGTCTCACGGAGGCCTTACCTGGTCAAATAAAAATATACTTTAGTTTGTAAATAGAATGCCACATTGTGGTTGTTGCTCTGCACGAACGAAGAAGCATCATCAGCCATTATCGATTCACTGCTGGATGAGGCCTTCCCTCAGCAGCGAGCCGGCGCCACCGCTCCCAACCCTGCCAGAGCGAAACAAATCTGAGCCGGCGGCTCCTACAGCAGCAGCAGAGATCGTCGCCTACCACGGCAGCCGTCGTCAGCACCACGGCAGCCGTCGTCAGCACCGCCGTCCGAGACGGCGTTGAGTCGCTCCGCGCCTCGTGGAGGCCGCCGCTCTGACCCCTCCTCACCTCCCTCCAACTTTGGCGCCAATTTTTTTGCACACGGATGAGGGGGGAGGGGGGGTAATCCCGTGGATCGATTCGCGTGAATCGCGAACGCGCTGCGTTGACACTGGGGAATCGAACGGTCTGTGAAAGCGCTTTGGAATCGATCTATCTGTGAAAGCGCTTTGGAATCGATCTAAACAATGGAAAATTTAGAATCGATTCTTATGAATAAATTACCGCACGCACAACCGGCGCCTGCTACCCACGTGACCAGCTCTCCGGCCAATGGGAAGCCGTCTCCATGCCCTTGCCCGTGTACCCGAAACGTCGCCTATAATATGTCGTTTCCTGTTAAAGCCGCACTCTTATTAACGACAGTGTCGAGTTTGAAAGCGACCATGAAGTCAAGACCGTAGTGGAGGTTCTCACGAATGGACGAGCAGGCAAGGCGCCTCACAATGCCGCCCGCCGCTCGCCACCAGATGGCGGTGGCGTCACCACGGCGCCTGTGCCAGGCTAGGTGCACGCTGCAGGCAGCCACGTCAAGTGTCGGGAGAGCTGGCAAGCAGGTGCCAGCAGGTGCCATGGGTTGGCCGACTGAGATGACCGGCAGATGCACCACCAGCTGTACCCCCTACTGTGCCAGGCTAGGTGCAGGAGGAGGTCTCGGGACAGACCCAGCAGGTGCCATGGGTTGACCGACTGAGATGACCGGTAGATGCACCACCAGCTGCACCCCCTACTGTGCCAGGCTAGGTGCAGGTCTCCAGACAGACCCAGCAGGTGCCATGGGTTGACTGAGATGACCGGTAGATGCACCACCAGCTGTACCCCTACTGTGCCAGGCTAGGTGCAGGAGGTCTCCAGACAGACCCAGCAGGTGCCATGGGTCGACTAAGATGACCGGTAGATGCACCACCAGCTGTACCCCCTACTGTGCCAGGCTAGGTGCAGGAGGTCTCGGGACAGACCCAGCAGGTGCCGTGGGTTGGCCGCTAAGATGACCGGTAGATGCACCACCAGCTGTTGTACCCCTACTGTGCCAGGCTAGGTGCAGGAGGAGGTCTCGGGACAGACCCAGCAGGTGCCATGGGTTGGCCGACTGAGATGACCGGTAGATGCACCACCAGCTGTACCCCCTACTGTGCCAGGCTAGGTGCAGGAGGTCTCGGGACAGACCCAGCAGGTGCCATGGGTTGACCGACTGAGATGACCGGTAGATGCACCACCAGCTGTACCCCTACTGTGCCAGGCTAGGTGCAGGAGGTCTCGAGACAGACCCAGTAGGTGCCATGGGTTGACCGACTGAGATGACCGGTAGATGCACCACCAGCTGTTGTGNCCCCTACTGCGCCAACTTGCTGCATTTTATCCGTCCGGCGCTCCGCTCGTTGTTGTGAGCGTCGCTCCTCCGCCTCCGTTGTTACAGGAGGGCGACTGCCTCCAACTGCCCAGCAGTAGCAGCGTCCTTCACGAGCCTCCTCCTCCACAGAGGCCGACCCAAGACTCCACACACGAACTCCGAGTCCCGGTTCGCCCGCCCTGATATCTCCCCAGGTGTGGCTAGGCCACGTGGCTAAACTCCGCCTCCAGCTACGCCCTCTTGTGGAACCTTCGAGCAGTTTCCCGGAGCATCTCGGTCAACCACACCTATTACCTTTGCCCCAGATACCTCTTTCTCCGATTGCATGTTATCTTAACCGTACCCGTGCTTCCCTTGCCCAGCCAGCAGGTGTCGTCATGTCATTACGCACATTCTGATTCTGTACATTATAAACGTGTGTTTAGAGTGTTTGACTGCTGTTATACATTTGCACGTGATAAGCCACCTCGATCCTGACGCTTGCTGCTGTATATTTGCAGTCTGCGCATCTCTCATCACGCTGGCTGGGAGATGTTAACTACCTCGCCTGGTATACAGGAGGTCGTGGGTTAAATCCTGACCCAGAGCCTGCCGTATATTTGGAGTTTGCGGTGTCTCACTCTCCCCGTGGTCACATGGAGTTTTCTCCGGGTTCCCTCCGCGTTTTCCCCTCCACATTTAGAATCAACATCACGCATTTAGAGCATTTGGCTGCTACTATAAATGTCCACGTGATGATGATAAGCCACCAATTTGTTGAGCTTTAATTATTTGTGATGACCAGGCCGCTTCTGTACATAGCTCAGTGGGGCCTAAAACGTGGTACAATAAGTTTATCGTTTATATTGGTCATAGTTGGATGCAAGATTATAGAATACTGCCCTTAACAATCTTCCGTGAGTACTCTTTGTTGTTGTTGTGTGGAGACACGATGGCAGTCGTGTTTTCAGCTGCTCTGATTTTACATTTCTCTGAATGTTGTGTCGGCAGTCCCATCTCTCGTTTACACAACCCTGAACCTGCGGTGGCGATTTCACATTCAGGCATATCCATAGGACGTCGCCACAAAGCCGGTACTTATTTTATCGACCAGAGAAGGCCCATGGGCTGAGCCATCTGGCCCATTTACTAATTAGCATTATACATTTTACTACACGTGGCCTATTGTATACTTTTAAATCCACAGTCCGATTAGTAAGGTTTGTCACAAACAGAACATGCCAATTCGTCACTAGTACAGCACACCAGTGTGTTGGAGAGCCAAGCCACAACATTTACAATCTGAGTATGATGTTTCGCCAGTAATTACAACTAGCTTCATCAGATTTGTTTACGTAACAAACCTTACTAATTTGGCTGTCGGGTGGTTGCGGGTTTAACGACAATACATTAACGCGATCTAAACCAAAAAAACCTGTATTATGGATATTGGTCGCGAAAGCCTACGTATTTAACGAGTGCTCTCGTTTAACAGTAAATGATCACCGCAACAAGTGGATGCGTTTACAAACCTCGCAATGTTTTCACCGCAGTTCGGATTAAAGAAGTAACTTTCGTTTTTATTTTTCCCCAACGCAAGCTTCCAATTCGATACAAAACATCACAGGGGGTGGGTGGGCAGTCACCATCAGCGAGCCATGGCGTTCGTGTGGGGTGAGGCGGACGGGGGTGAGGGACCATGCATAGGACACAGTCTTGGAACGTGAACAATGCAAACAACACGTTTGTTCAAAACGACGGCGCCGTTCCCCCGATGTCGGTGTGAACGAGCTTAGCGCGCCGCTTCGTGAGCTGGCAAACGAGGTGGAGACCACCAGAGCCACGGGGACGTGGGAGAGGAGTGGTCCGAAATGCTTGGCAAGCACCGCGCAAGGCGACGTTCGCGGCGACGCGGGTCGGCGTCGGTGGCGGAGTGGAATCAGAACCGGACCTGCACTGGCTGCCGCTTCGCCGAGCTGCGTTGACTGGCGTGGTGAAGTACGGTAAAATGAGTGACGTGAGGAGCGCGGGGGGGGAGGGGAGCCCTCGTTGACAAATCGTGATGATTCAGGCTTGCGATTGACAGTAAGAATCATTATTTTGAAACGTTTCTGTTCTCCAAATTCCGAGTCCACTGCCATCGCGGCGCGATGCCACGATATAAACGATCCACCGTCGTTGACAGAATCGGCAAATTCGTCACGCGCCTACCGCATCAACGCCGTCGTCCAAGAAGCACGCGAACTTGAAGTAGCGAGCGCACACGGACACGCACACAGACACGCACACACGCACACAGACACGCACACGCTAAGCCGTGGCTGGGCTCAAATAAATCTTAAACTGGGCTGGACCGTATTCGGAGGCGGCCAAAGTTTTCAAAACTTTTCTACTTTACCAGGTAAGGCCCCACTGATCTATGTGGCTATTTTTTCAGAAGCAACCTGGCCACCACAAATGACAGCTCTACGAAGTGGTTATCATCATCACGTGGAAATTTATAGCAGCCAAAGGAGCCAGGCCTGAGCCAGGCCGTGACTATGAATACGGACCTTAGTCTGAGCAACTAAAGTGGTGAAATATGTAGACACTCTTAGTTAACGGATGTTGGAGTGATTCATGAAATTCCTCCTCCCACATTAATTGGCAGCCAATCGGTGATTGCAGCAAATCTTTTCGTACACATGACCAATTATAAATGTTGTGTCTTCCTCAGCGCACCATCTCGAATAACATTACCACCTCATCTCTT
Organism: Lethenteron camtschaticum; assembly: GCA_018977245.1. Taxonomy (NCBI): domain Eukaryota; kingdom Metazoa; phylum Chordata; class Hyperoartia; order Petromyzontiformes; family Petromyzontidae; genus Lethenteron; species Lethenteron camtschaticum. The sequence goes on from MU249631.1 coordinate 539,742, forward strand.
TATTAATTATCTTGGAATGCGTCTTCACTCGGACTCGCCATATCTCGCCTCGTTAGGGCGGGACACGCTTAGGTCATTGGTCGGAGGTGGTCGTCATCGTCACGCGTGAGAGGTGGCTCTCGGCCACACGCGATCATCGCTGACTAAAAAAAGGAGCGAAAAAATAAACGCTTCACGCTTTAGCGTCGAATACTTCCGTCGCTAATTAATTTACCAACAGTGGGGGTGGTGGGGGGGGGGGTGGCGGTGACGCGGTGAAGCGGTGACGCGACCCAGCGGCGGCGGGTAGCGGTGTTCCGCTGCTCGTCGTCGCACGGAGGTTCGCGGTTCGAGCGGCCCCCCGGTTAATACTGCGGTGCGCATCAGTCCCGAGAAATACCGCCACGCGCCTGTGCGCTTCACGGCGGACGTCATAAAGATGCCGTGACGCCATTCGCAAGAGCAGGCAACTGTGGCGCCGCGTCGCGGTCCGACTTTGCTACAATGAAACTCCCCAACCCCCCACCGCAAATGACTCAACGTGAACAACGCGTGGCAAACGCCGGTCGCTCCCCCCCCCCACCTTGCTACTTCGAAAACTTGGCAGAAACCCTCCTGAAAAAAGAAAGACCAAGAGTCGCACGCGAGACTGGCGAGGCTTTCCTGGGTAAACGAGCGCAACGACGACGACGAGGCGGAAATGGGACGCCGCGTGCGCAAAGGCCTCTCCCTTCTCTCTCCCCTCTCTCCCCCTCTCTCCCCCCTCTCTCTCTCTCTCTCTCCTCTCTCTCTCCTCTCTCTCTCTCTCTCCGCGTGGTTCACAGGCCGATGGTGGAGGAGCGTCCCGCGGGGTTGTGCAAGACGGACGTCATCGGGACGTGATGGCCCACTCGTACCACACCTTCTGCTGGTTGCAGCAGCGCCAGAAGCGGAGGCACACCGTGTCGCCGCTCCGCACGGGCATGGGGTGCTGGGGGGGGTTGGGGAGGGGGGGCGAGACGGCGCGTTGACGGAATACAACGGGCGGGTCAGGGGTCACGGTGTACAGCGAGCACGTTGGGTGCGGTCGCTGTTGTTCTCAAGGCCTTAAATTACTGCGGTTAAGCGAGCGTCTATGAAGGCCGGCACGGCACACGAGGTGGCCAGCACCACACCCGGCCGCCTTTGTCTCCCCAGTGGCGATGTTTACTACACACCGCACCAGGTACTCATTTGAGGCCGAGTCGATTTAGGGGAGGCCCAGGACCGGTTCAAATAATCGTCACTGATGTTGGCCGCGAGTGGCAATCGAACTCGGGTCGCCAGGTTCGTAGCGCAGTGCGTGAACCGCTACACCACCGCTCCCCACACACAGACACACACACACAGCTACACACACACAGCACCACACACAGCAGCACTACACAGACACAGCACCACACACACACAGCTACACACACAGCAGCACCACACACACACAGCACCACACACACACAGCTGCCGTGGCAAGAGCCGACCAGGAGCCTCCTGAGACTCGGTGGGGGAGGCTCTCCCTGGGCGAAGCAGCATGGCGTGGGGCTCGTAGGGCCTTGCTGGGCGGTAAACATTTGAGAGGCTCGCGTTGTAACTTGCCGCGGGGGTTCATACTTGGCTTACCTTGATGGGGAAGAGAATGGGAAACCAGGAGAACATGCCGGGAGAGTGGGTCTCGGGATGAATGCCTGCAAAACAAAACGCCGCCCCCACCGTCTGTTACACCCGTCACCTCCTGTTTTGGACATAAGCGCACCCTGATATGAGCGCACAGTCGGTTCATCGAGCGTCACGTCTGTCGCACGCCCGCGTTCAATCGAGTTGCCAAAAGTCGCCAGGCAGCGGGGGCGAGAAGGGGCTCCATCGGTCAGAACTTGATAGACACCAAAGTACCACTATCGAGTTTTGTATCGAAACAAACCTCCCCCCCCCCCTCAACCCGGGTGGTGCGGCCGCTGGCTGGATTCGAACAGCGGAACCTCTGCAACAGTCGGCCAACAGCGCCACCACGGCTGGGCAGCGACACCCACCAACACGCACGCACGATGTCTCGTGGCCAGGGCGATAAGCTAAACATGTTTTTTTGTTATTTTCCCGGGCGTGAGGCCCACCGAGCTATGTAGCTCTTTTTCAGTAAAGCGACCCGGCTATTACAAGCGATAGCTCGATGAAGTGGCGGCTGATCATCGTGTGGAAAGTGATGGCAGCAGAATACCCTGAACGCGTGTTGTTGATTCTAAATGTGGAAGGAAAAACCGTAGCACTCAAAGAAAATCCATGCAACCACGGGGAGAGAGACACTCAAACTCCAAATATACAGCATCAGGCGTCAGGGTCGGGATCGAACCCACGACCTCCTGTACACCAGGCGAGGTAGTTAACATCTCCCAGCCACCGTGATAATGATGAGAGAGACGCAGACTGCAAATATACAGCAGCAAGCGTCAGGGTCGCGATCGAGGTGGCTTATGACGTGGAAATGTATAGCAGCAGTCAAACACTCTAAACGCACGTTTATAATGTACAGAATCAGAAAGTGTGTAATACAGCAAGGGTCAGGTTTCGGGATCGACGAGGGAGTTAACATCTCGACACTGTGGTGCGTGTCCCGGGATGGGTGGAACGGCTCGCGCAGCGCTACCGCACGTGTGTGCGATGTCGCCAGCACACGTACTTAGCGTCACGTCCTTGTACAGCACCGTCTCAAAGTATCCCGCAAAGCCGTGCAGCACCGTGTCTGTGCTGATGGGGAACTCCAGGGCTTTGTAGCGGCTGTTGTCCTTCCCGGGCTCTGTTCACAACACAAAGTCACAGGACCCCCGTGAAGCCTCAACAGACCTTTTGGGCGAATGTTCGTTGGTACCGGGGGAACCCGACGAGCCGTGAAGCTCTTTTTCCAACAGGCGTCGTCCGGCAGCTCACCTGAGTTGGGATGCACGAACGTGAAGCAGGGCTGTGGCTTGGCCAGCTCGTGGTAGTTGTGAAGGCGCACCACGTAGGGCATCTCAAAGTGGGCCTGGGCAAACACGGCGCACACACACACAAGCGTCACGGCACACACTAGTGTCACGGCGCACACACACACAAGTGTCACCGCACACACACATAAGCGTGTTTGAATGAGTGAATGAGTGAGTGAATGAGTGGATAATTGAGTGAATGAGCGAGTGAATGAGTGAATGCGAGTGGGATAGCGGCCTCACCTCTGGATCTTTGTCCTTTTCGCGGCAGGCGCGCACCTCATTGTAGAGCTTGGACGAGGAGATGGGAGAGATGTAGGAGGTGTACTCACGCGGGATGCTGATGCCGTCCTCTGAGGGGACACAGCAGCGGCGTGTTATACTTTTGTTATATTTTTATTGTTATATTTCTATTGTTATATTTTTATTGTTATATCCCCATTGTGCCATCGCTCATTTTGTCAGCAAGAAACGTAAACCGTCATCACGCAGACTCCGGTGCTCATCCTCGCAGCAGCAGCAGCAGCAGCAGCTTTTGGCTCAGCCATCGCCTCATCGCGCGGCGCTTTCCTCTGCGCTTCTGCGGCCGTCTGGAACGCGCTCTTCAGGCAAGGTCATGCGGTCATGGGCCGGGTGGCGGCGCGTGAAGTGACACCCGTGTGTGTGTGTACGTGCGTGCGTGTATGTGCGTGTGTACGTGCGTGTGTGTATGTGCGTGTATGTGCGTGTGTTGCGTGTATGTGCGTGTGTACGTGCGTGTGTGCGTGTATGTGCGTGTGTACGTGCGTGTTGGAGGTAGTCGCCCTCCAACAACAATGGAGGGCGGAGGAGCAACGCTCACAACAACGAGCGGAGCGCCGGGTGTCTAAAGCACAGCAAGTTGTACAGTAGGGGCACAGGTGGTGCATCAGCCAGTCATCTCGGTCATCTCGGTCAGTCGACCCGTGGCACCTGCTGGGTCTGCCCGTGACCTCCTGCCAGCGGGCGTTCGACACTTCACGTGGCCTCAAGGTGCACAAGCGTCGTGGTGATGTCACCGCTACTTAGTGGTGAATGGCGGTTGTTGTTGTGTGTGTACGTGCGTGCGTGTACGTACGTGCGTGTATGTGTGTGTGTGTATGTGTGTGTGTACGTACGTGTGTACGTGCGTGTGTGTACGTGTGTACGTGCTAGTGTGTGTGTATACGTGCGTGCGTGTACGTGCATGTGTGTACGTGCGTGCGTGTACGTGCTCGTGTGTACGTGTACGCCAGGACTCTCTACCCGAGAGGAAGCGCTGCGCCCCGTCCAGGCACTCGGGGAGAGTTCGTTGTCGCCGAAGGAGCCAGCAGCTCGCTCACAATGATGTCGGCCTTCTCGGGCGCCAGCCACTCGCGCATGTCGCACGACACCACGGTCACGCGGTCTCCCCACTCCTCCGCCTTCCAGTTCTCCAGCCTGGGTGACGTGACGTATGCACGGTGAACTTCTTTTACGTAGCCAACCGCGCTAATCGGAGGTGCGGGGCAAGGGCAACAAACTAAACACGGATAAACGAATGCAAACTTTGGTTGGCCGAGGCTGCTCAGTGGCTGAGGGGTACCTCCAGACTCCCACGGTGGGAGTGGGGGCGGGGAGGGGGGTTTATAAAATGCATCGATTTTTGGGGTCTCAATGGGGGGTGGGGATTATACGGCACCCCCCCTCGACTGACACCACTGCTCAGTAGACACCCTGAGTAATGAATCGGAATCGAGGCATCGTCTCTCTGTGCAGGAGACCCCACCCACGACCCCCCACGACCCCCCCACGACCCCTCCCTCCCCCCACGACCCCTCCCCCCCACGACCCCTNCCCCCCACGATCCCCCCCACCCTCTCGCCCCCCCTCCCACGTACGTGACGACAGCGTTGGGGTTCTTCTCCACGGCGTAGACGCGGATCTTCCTGCCCGCGGCCTTCGCCGCGCGCAGCGAGGAATTGACCAGGGACCTCGTCCCGCGCCCAGCACCATCAGCACCCTGGGCACACGCAAAGACGAAGGTCAACCCAGGTAGCCTTCAACGGACGGTCCGCGGCTAAGTGCCGCCTACGAAGGCCGCCACGGCGCGCGAAGGGGAGGGGGTGGGGGAGGCAAACGCCACAAGCCCAGCAGCCTCCGTCTCCCCGGTGCTGACGTTCGTTTACTAAAGATGCTCACTTAATGTCCGAGTCAACGTAGGGAGGGAAGAGGCCCAGGACCGGTCCAGATATTCGCTAGCCACGTTGGCCGTGAACAGGAATGGAACTCGGGTCGCCGGGTTCATAGTGGTGGGAGTGGGGGGGGCGAATGGTTACCAGGTCACCTTAGTTTATAATAACGACGCGAGGAGCTTCGTTGCCGTCGAGTGTGGACGGCATTTATAAATCGATTCGACTTTGCTCGCCGCTCCACGGGCGTTTAAATTCACCCAGCGGCATCGCCACCCCCCCCGCCCCCCGGAGTCTGAGACAACAGACAATCGCGCGAGGGACGAAGAACAAAAAAAAAAACAATGGTACGCCTTTCAAACGCCCTGCACTCGGGAGCGTTTAACGTAATGAGAAGGCCAGGCCATGTATCACATTATAGGACCCACAATTGATCAAAGCAGGCACCGCTGAGTGGAATAATTCAAACGGATTAACCCTCTCCCGTTCCGAGACGTCTGCAAGTGGCAGGGTGGGTGCGGCGCGTCTCCTGTTCAACGCCGAATCTCGGCCCACGTGCGAGCGGCACGACGCTAATTTCATTTAGAGAGGCGCAGCTGCAGCGGCGCCGTTCTTAAAGGCGTCGTTACTCACCGCACGGAACCGTGGCGACACGACCGCCGCCGCTCTATGACGGCTGGCGGCAAACCGCGCCGCGCGCCTTCCGCGGCGGCCTTGCGGCGGGAGGAAACCGCGGCACCGATAAAGTTACCTCGTTTTTAGTTCACGTGCGTGTCACCGGATTGGGAAATCGGAAGAAAACGGGACGGGTTAACTTCTCGCTGGGCCGGCTTCGTCTCCACTACTCTGGACGGGGGGGGGGGGATGCTCCAAGGTCACAATCACGCCGGCTGCAGGAGCGCGAGTGAAGCGGGGCTCCGTTTAAGAACCAGGATCCAGATTTAATAGAAGCTGAGGAGATGGGGGGCGGGGGCCTTTGTCTGTTGCTCAACGGCTACTCTCGGCGTAACAATTTCGTCAATTTCAAATGCGGTCGTCGGAAAAACATTTTTGCAAATCGCGTTTTTCATCAGGACCCCCCCCCGCCTCACACCACCTCTCATCTCCACGCTCCGTCTCTCCACCGACCTCTCTACGAACCGAGGCCCATCACCCGAAACGCCGCCCGTTATACCATTGTACTTTTCACGGCCACGCGCTCGCGCACGAAGCGTCGTTCATGACAAAAGCTGTCGAGTTTTTGGTTGGCTGTCAAACCGCAGGCTTGGGCGCAACTGCAAGCACCAGAAGCATTCACAAATAATTTGTTTAAGTAAAAGGTTTCTTTCCGAGTTACCTTTCAGAGCAATCGTCAAACAGAACTGACGAGGGGTGGGGGCGGGCACACACAGGCTCTGGCGCACCGCCCGTAGCAACGCTCTTAACCGTAACCAAGGTTTTGTTGGGTTCGATGGCGTAAATACAAATGTGTCGGTAAACCCGCCACCACCACCCGGCGCAGCCACCTGGCAAGGTTTGTCACGTAAGCAAAACGAGCCAATTCGTTACTCGTCCAGCACTAGCCGGTTGTGTGTTGGAGAGTAAACCCAGCACAACATTTACAATTCAAGTACCGTGATGTTCCGCCGGTAAATACAACAACCAGCATCATCAGGCGACAGCCGCGGAGTAGCGGAGAAAATCCTCCTCCTCGTTCCCGGGGGGATAAATGTGACGTNGGGGGGGGTTCACGTATTCACATAAATGGCAATGGATATCCACAATTATTGATTCATGTATTCACAGTTCATCAGCACCAAGCGAGGCGGTGTCGCACGCTCAACGAAACTAAAGCGGCACTCACAGCACCACCAAGCGAGGCGGTGTCGCACGCTCAACGAAACTAAAGCGGCACTCACAGCACCACCAAGCGAGACGGTGTCGCACGCTCAACGAAACTAAAGCGGCACTCACAGCACCACCAAGCGAGGCGGTGTCGCACGCTCAACGAAACTAAAGCGGCACTCACAGCACCACCAAGCGAGACGGTGTCGCACGCTCAACGAAACTAAAGCGGCACTCACAACACCACCAAGCGAGGCGGTGTCGCACGCTCAACGAAACTAAAGCGGCATCACAGCACCACCAAGCGAGGCGGTGTCGCACGCTCAACGAAACTAAAGCGGCACTCACAGCACCACCAAGCGAGACGATGTCGCACGCTCAACGAAACTAAAGCGGCACTCACAGCACTCGCGAGTCCTTCTCCTCTTCCGGTATCTTGTCCAAGAGCGCCATGTACACAGCCTGCGGAACCAGCCGTGGACGTCAACACGAGCCCGCACGGCGGGGTGGGGGGGGGCACAGAGACACAACGGAGATGACGCATGGGAGACCAATAGCGACCCGCAGATGGATAGAGATGCGGAGAGATATGCAGAGACACGCAGAGATACAGTGAGACCCAAAGAGGAGCAGACGCATTGAGACCCATAGATATCCAATGAGATGCATAGAGGTACATAGATACACACAGAGATACAGATCAGAATGTTTCTTGTTACGTTATTACACTGCAGGACGGATTGTGGAGACCTTCAACCAGCAGCGGATTGATCATGGCTGACGATGACGACGACGATGACAGCTGTGACAATGTGTGTGTGTGGAACTCACCGCTGATATTGGGAATACTTGATCGGATCCTTCTCAAACACTTCGTACGTCTGAGACTCCAGGTTGTCCATGAGTGGCTGCGGGGACACAAGAGGCGTTATTAACACAGCCATGCCAGGGTGCCGTCGTGGCGAGATGTTGACTACCTCGCCTGGTGTGCAGGTCATGGGTTCGATCCCGACCCTGACGCCTGCTGTATATTTAAGTCTGCGTGTCTCTCTCTCATCATCATTGCGGTGGCTAGGAGATGTTGACTACCTCGCCTGGTGTGCAGGTCGTGGGTTTGATTTCGACCCGACGCCTGCTGTATGTGGAGTTTGCGTCTCTCTCCATCATCACGTGGATTGTTGACTACCTCGGCTGGTGTGCAGGTCGTGGGTTCGATCCCGACACGCGTTTAGAGTGTGTGGCTGCTGTAACTTCCACGGGATGAGCCACTTCGTTGAGCTATCATTTATGGCCAGGTCGTTTCTGAAAACGAGCCATGCTCAGTGGGCCTTACCTGGTAATATAAACATAACATATACACAGGGTGCTTAAAAAAATGTTAACATTTACATGGGACTATCAGTATTCTACCAAATTCTCAGAAGTGTTAACANTTTTTTAGTGATTTGCTTACCTTCCCTATACTTTGCACTCCTATCATGTTTTCGTATGATTTGTCGTCGACCCCCCCCGACCCCGTGCCCCTACCAGACATCTGTNGGGGGGGGAAAGAGCTTTACAGCTCATGGGATTCCTCCTCCTCCACCTCCTGCAGTCTAAATAAAATATTCCCCAGGAGGGTGCCAAGTGCTCCAAGCGACGCCTGCGGCCTGCACAACCGAACCCGGGGGGGCAGCCGCGCGTCTGTCTCGAGACGGGCACCTGGAGGGGGCACTGCAGGTAGTCCTCGTAACCCTTGGAGAAGACGTCGTAGTTTGACGGCGGAGGGCGGTGCTGGGACAGGTGCTGCAGGTACTGGATGTACGTGCGCAGCTCCTTGTCCGAGTGGCAGCTCATGCCCGTGATGATGAACTGAACGTCCAGCTGAGGGGGCGGAGGGGGAGGCGCCGCACGCGTTGAGATCACGGCACGCAGCCAAATACAAAATAGTCGCGATGGAAACTATTGAAACAAACTCATTATCTTACCCAGGTGCACGCAGCTCTTTTTCAGAAGTGACCTGGCTATCACAGCTCAACGCAAGTTGGCTTATCATCGTCGTTACGTGGCCATTTATAGCGGCGTGACGCTGTTTCTAAAAGTGGAACACGGAGAAAAATCCACGTGACCACGGCGAGGGAGAGACGCAAACTCCAAATATACAGCAGCAGCAGGCGTCAGCGTCGGGATCGAACCACGACCTCCTGTACACCAGGCGAGGGAGTTAACATCTCCTAGCCACCGTGACGCCCCCGATCGCCGTCACTGCCATCAGCACCGGACGGGTGGCGACGCGGCCTCGTGCCCAGCGAGGGAGCAAGACGTCTGTGAAAAAGAGCTTCACAGCTCATCGGATTTCCTCCAGGATAAAATAAATACTTATTGTGGACGTTTGGTATTTGTCACCGATAATCCAGGTTTTTTTGGGTTAGATCGCGTAAATATATGTGTCGTTAAACCCGCCACCACCCGACACGGCTAACTAGTAAGGGTTGTCACGTAAATAGAACGTGCCAATTCGTTACTAGTACAGCACTAACCGGTGTGTTGGAGAGCAAAGCCACAACATTTACAATCCGAGTACGACGTTCCGCCAGAAATTACAACCAGCTTCATCAGGTGACAGCCAGATTTGTGGAGAAATCCTCCCGTTTCGTTAAGGAAGCCCAATGTTTTTGTACCTCCTGTCCATTGCTCGCACTCCTGTCGATTGTGTTCGCATCACGTATACAGCGCACGGAGTTTGTAAATCTGGATGACGATTAAAAAATGCGTAGCTCCGAGCGTGCTCCTAATATCGTAAAGGAAGAACGTTCCAGACGGCCGCCAGAAGCGCGTCTCTCCGAAAGCGCCGCGCGATGCGGCGGTGACCGCTGTTTTTGTTCCGACGGCCGAGTCAAAACCGCCACCGCCGCCACCGGCACGACAGGAAATTCGCGCGGCGGTCTGCGTCTCCGTCCAGCGATAATGGAGGCGGCCCCGCGGCCGCACCTTAAAGAGGCGGAAGACGAGCAGCTGGTGCGCCTGCGCCAGCACCGGGAATCCCTTCTTGTTGGTGAGGAAGGTGCTCGTGTGCAGCACCACCGCCTTGATCGGCTCGCCCAGCCACTTCTGGATCACCTCCTCGCTCGGCAGGTCGACCGACAGCTCCAGGGCTGTGCGACGAGACGGGGAGCGGCGACGACATCGAAGCCGCGCGCGCAAAAAACATCCCGCCGGTTAAGGCGTGCGCCGAATTCGAGCGAGGCCGACCCTGCTGGCGAGGCACTGAATGATAATTGTTTTTTTACCCTTCTATCTGGCAACAGAACTGACACCTTTTTTACAAGGAGTCATGTTTGCATAGACCACAATACCTGCAGTCATAATGCAAACAAAAAACACAACTGTGATAATGTATGCACTGTCCTTGAAGTTGATTGGTCCACACCTGAGACAGCTTTCCTTAGAGCCTAGTCTCACATGGGTTGGACCAGATGACACCAAAAGGTGCACAACTAAAAAAAAAGGTTTCAGTTTTGTTGCCAGATAGAAGGGTAAAAACCAATTATCATATTTTTTACTGGCAAATGAGGTTCCAATGGTGAGGCATTGAATGTCAAAACCGGTCAGGAGATCGTTTTCCTGTCTTTTTTTTCTTGCGCCAAATGCAATTCCGCTGGCCGTACGTGCTTCTCGGGCGGGTCGTGGCGCCGCTGGATTGCGCAAGAAATAGATTTAACGCGGAGCAGTCGGCTTACGCGGCCAAACGTATGATTCATGTAAGTAAAATGTGTGTCGGACACCCTCCTCCGCCCGACACAGCCAATTAATCCTCTCCCGTCCAGTGACGTCTGCAAGTTGCAGGGTGTGGTGTCTCCCGTTCACCACTGAATCATGGAAAGCGTGAGAGCGGTTCGGCACAAAATTTTACTTCAGAGGCGCAGCAGCAGCAGCAGCAGCGCCGTTGTTTTTGAAGACATTTGAATCGTAGGACATGGCCGCCGCCGCTCTACGATTGCTGGCGCTAAACTGTGCCACGCGCCCTGCCGCATGGCCTCGTGGGAGCCTCGATACCGACAAAGTTAGTTTATTTTTTCTTCCGGTTTAGGAATGGAATCGGAAGGAACGGGAAAGCGTTAATAAAGCTGTCATGAGATGAGCAAACGTGCAAATTCATTATTGCTTCAGCAGCACCACTGGTCTAGCCATTTCAAACACACCGGTCTGGTGGTGGTGGCGGCTATAAAACGAAACTATTTTTATTTTACCAGGTAAGACCTACGGAGCTATGTAGCTCTTGTTCAGAATCGACCTGGCTACCACAAATCAGAGCTCAATTAAGTAGTTAATCACGTGGAAATGTACCGCGGCCTCATGCTTTAAATGCACGTTTCGAAATTTGGAGGGAAAAACGGACGACCCGGAGAAAAATCCACGCGGCCACGGGGAGAGGGAGACGCAAACTCTAAATATATAGCAGCAGCGTCGGGTTGGGATCAAACCCACGACCTCCTGAGAGTTGGTTAACATCTCCTAGCCCCGTGGTGCCCTCTCTCTCTTGGCTCTTATTCTCAAGTGAACGCCGCCAGAGAGATTTCCCGCTCACATGACTTGACAAATTCTAAGCTAACGCTGACGGGTTCAAACTTTACCGGCTTCGCACGCAGACAGCTGTTGTCCACGCACAGAGCACTGAACCGCGTCTGCGAGCGCAACGACGCATCGGTGCTCAATCGCAGTTGGTTATTAGCGGGTGTTTTGCCTACTCTTCCACACTGGCCAGGCCTCTTGGAATGTACGTACCGTCCGTAGCCAACCGCGGTAATCGGAGGTGCGGGAATAGTTTAGTCAGTTCGGTGAGACTACTAAACTCTGTCCTGCCTGCCCATGGACTAACTGTGGTGTTACCCACAAATACAGGCGGGCGGATAGCAGTGGAGTGAACCTGACAAAAGCTCGCCGAATGATTCGACTGCCACGCCACGGCGGATACCGACCGCGGTGACCTCTGAACCGCAAGTCCAGCGCGCTAACCGTCAAGCCGCGGTGAGTTTTCTTATTTCCTTAAATCTACGTGTCCTGCCGTAGCCAACAGAGGGCACGACGCTTCACGTGCGGGCAGCCGCACGGCCTGCCATCTTCCGGCCGCTCACCCAGAGAGATGCGCTTGTTGTAGTCGCAGAGAGACCGGAAGTTGTTCCACCTGTGGGTTGGGGGCGGGGTGGTAAACAAAGAAGACACCATGCAGCTCAGCCGGGAAGGCCTCATCCCACAAAAGTGGGCGTGGTGGTCAGGAGATGTTAACTCCCTTGCCTGGTGTGCAGGAGCTCGTGGGTTCCATCCCGACCCTGACACCTGCTGTATCTTTAGAGTTTGCGTGTCTCTCTCATCATCATCATCATCACGGTGGCTAGATGTTAACTCCCTCGCCTGGAATGCAGGAGGTCGTGGGTTTAATTCCGACCCTGACGCCTGCTGTATAATTTGGAGTTTGCGTGTCTCTCTCCCCTTGGCACCGTAGAGTTTTCTCCGAGTCCTCCGTTTTTCCCTCCACATTTAGAATCAACGTGCGTTTAGTGTATTTGGCTGCTATAAAATTTCACATGATGATGATGATAAGCCACTATCATTTCTGATGGCCAGGTCTCCTGAAAAAGAGCTGTATAGCTCAGTGGGCCTTACCTGGTAAAATAAAATACAATTTAAAAGTTTAAATAGTTTCAATCGCGACCGTTTGTTTGAATTTGGCTGCGTGCCGTCATCACAACGCGGCAGCGCGCCCTAAAAAGTTGAGTGAAGAACACCCCCACCCCGGCCTCCTCCTCCGCCCCCCCCCCCCTCGTCCTGCACTCCCCGCCCCCACGCCAGCGGGGCCTGCAGCTACCAGGCAGGTGTCCTGGGGTTCGGGGGGCCGGAGCCGTCTCCGGCCGGTTTGCCGCCGCCACTGCTGTCGTTGTTGTCGTCTCGTCCACCACNTCGTCAACCTGAGCCGCGGAGCAGGGGAGCGCAGTCCAGAACTGGGGGAGGGGAGAGGGAGGGAGGGAAAAGTTTCAAGTTTCATGTATTAGGTGTAGCCCTGTGAGCCATTCGGCTCTTGAATCGGGTGCAACCGCAACAAACAAAAAACAAAAACATGAACAAGAAAACATCTCAAAGTGAATATGTGACTAAGTGAAACAGAAAATCCAAGAAAAGACAGCAAAATATTGCAGAAAAAGAACCGTACACCAACACTGTGTGCAAAAATCCCAGTGGGATGCAAGAACAACAACAACAAGACAACTTAGATTAAAAAAGAGGGAGGGAGCCTCGTTTAGCAGGGTGGACGTGTCGTCACTGCAGTGATATACGTTTGTTGAACTTCTTCCGCGCCCTACGTAGTCAACCGCGCTAAACGGAGATGGCGGGGGAAGCACAACAAACTAAACACAAAAAGCAGTTCTCAACAATTCAGTCCGCAGGTGACGCTCGTGCTTCACGGCGGGAAGGGGCTGGGTTCGACTCAGCGACCCGGGCACCTTTCTGACGACTGCTGCGCGCGGGTGATCCCGAATTAAGTGAATTGCGGTAATAACCGGGGCGGCAGCTGTTCCCCGTCGGTGTACGGCGCCCGCCTTCGGCACGTGGCCTGACCAACGGGCGGCGGGCCGGGCTGCCGGTAGGGGCTGCGGTGATTGCTGCCGTCGCCGCGTGTAGTCCCATCCGAGTAAATGTTTTTTTATTTAGTTCGAGAAGCCTGCGCCCATGCGTGTGTGGGCACAGCGCTTAGCGCGCGGCCACCGACAACCGGTGACGATTACCTGAACCGGTCCCGGGTCTCCCCTAGGTCGACTCGGCCTCAAATGAGTTACCTGGTGCCGTGTGTAAAAAAACATCTAAAATCGCCACCAGGGAGACAAAGACGGCCGGGCGCGGTGCTGCCACCCACTCCCTCGTGTGCCAGTGATCTTGTAGCATCTCACCGCTTGGCTGTGGTGACCCTTCTGGATGTGGTTGATGAGGATATGCGCCAGGTTGCTGTTGTCGGCCTGAGTCAGCGGGATGACCACCGCTGGAAGACTCAAGTAGGCCGTGAAGTTCAGCTCCTGGATCAAGGCCTGCGGAAGAGGGGCGCCACGGTGACAGGAGATGTTAACCACCTCACCTGGTGTGCACGAGGTCGTGGGTTTGATCTTGGTGGGGACAGTACGGAGACATTCACGGTTAACTCAACGACACTCGCTCAAAACTAGCACTGACAAACGACGACATTAAACGCTCGACATCTACAGGATAAAAAAACCCCAAAACACACCAACGCAGAGAAGCAGATTTACAAAAAAGAACCAGCACACCACTGGGGACCTGGCTTCGAATCCAGGCAGCCGTCTGTGGTTACACCGCGTCCTCAAGCGTCGGACATTGGCGGTCTCAGCCCGATTATCAATGACAGCACCACAAACAAAACAAAAACCATCAACATTAAACTGGGCTCGAAACCACAGTTTGCCGAATTGGAGCCGTGAGGATGAACCTTTCCGTTTGACCGTCGCGCCAAGGAAGACCCTCACTCTCTCTCTCTCACACGGCAGTGCGCGGGGCGAGGCGATGAAAGTGCTGCCTCCCTGTGCTCTGTGCGCGTGACCAGAGGCCCCTTGACGCCGGGAATCCCCGAGGGGTAGCCCTGCGGTATCCACTTCCGCGGGCCATTCTGGAAGACGCAGGGTCGCACCGCTCTGCGAGCGACGCTCCGAGCGGAATCTTTGTCTCGTGACGACGCGATGTCAATTGGCGGTCGGGATAACATTCGGAGGGTGGGGATGTGGGGGTGGGGGGTGGTGTGCATCAAAAAAAATATTTAACAATTTTTTTGAACACACACACACCAGCGCCATTATCCCGCCTTGGCCGACAGCCGGCCGGAGGAGATTAGCTCGCCGAGAATTTCTCCGACGATAGCTTCCGGGCACGCGAACACGGCAGCTTTCGCGATAACGACGATTAACGGCGCGCGCTGGCGAGCAGCTGTCAGCCAATTTGAAAGGGGTTTGGGCTGAGAAGGGCAAAGAGGAGAGCGCGGCGATGTCATCCGAGGCTCACGCCGTGTCCCGTCCTTCCCGATGAACAGAAGAGCTTGGCTGGAAGGGGAGGGCGGGGGGGGGCGAGGCAGCGGGGGGGGGGGGGGGTGTGTAACGGACGAGTCGATTCGTACCGATTCACATCGATCACTGATCCGCGGGCAGACAGGCCCCATGTTGGTGTCCAGTGCACATGACATCGTTTGTTTCCACGTTACTCTCCGCCTTGTGCCAATGTTTCTGGCGCCAAGCTCTCACGTCGTCATCGTCGTCATCGTCAAGCCATTCTCCCTGTTAAGAGTCTTCCTCGCTTTCCGATTCCTGACACCAACACACACACACACTTTAATTGTCCATCCCACATCGATGTTCAGTGGTTACGAATTACTCGGCGACGCTGCTGCTGCCACTGCTGCTGCCGGTGCTGCCGCATCGGCAGCAGAACTCCTCGGCGCGTCTCTCAACGTCAACAACAACAACTGTGCGCGGCCTTAACATTTTTGAAATGCATCTACTGCCGCGTAGAGCCGGGGGGAAACCTATACCGCTGATTTGAAAGGTGAAGGTGCAGCCCTGCAATTACTGGCTCAAGCCACTGCTGGCGGAAGGGCCTCTACTACAGACGAAGCTCCAGAGAGCCTCCTCCAGGCGAGGTGCTTGGCCTACTTTTCCACGCTCGGCACCGCGTCTCTGGAAGAGAACGACGACGACTTACAGCCTCCGAATTCTTCCGGACGTACTCCACTTCGGAATCCGGTTGTAGCCACGGCGACAGCTTCCCCACCACCAGGCTGCCCAGTCTGCAACACAAAGGCAGCGGCAGGCACAGAGCGGGCACATCATTAACCCGCACGAAGGAAAACGCAACGCTCGCAACGAACGGTAACCGTGACGACGAGCAGGGGGGACCGACGCTCGCAAAGGACGGTAACCGTGACGACGAGCAGGGGGACCGACGCTCGCAAAGGACGGTAACCGTGACGACGAGCAGGGGGACCGACGCTCGCAAAGGACGGTAACCGTGACGACGAGCAGGGGGGACCGACGCTCGCAAAGGACGGTAACCGTGACGACGAGAGGGCCATGCTGCTGATCCTGCCGCTGCTGCGTGCGACCCCAATTGAGTCAATTTTGCAGTTATTTTTTTTCAGCGTTGAGATGTTTTGGCCAATACCAGGTCTGGGAAACAAACCAGCACCGTGCTTGCCGCTAGGTGCATCTAAAGCGCCGTGCGCATCACATCAATGCAGCTCGCATAGAAGCAGGAACAAGAGGGGGGGGGATGGCAGTGGTGGCAGCCCACCTTNGGGGGGGGGGGCACCACTCCTAATATGGTGGTGAGATGTTAACTACCTCGCCTGGTATGCAGGAGTTCGTGGGTCCGATCCCGACCCTGACGCCTGCTGCTGTATATTTGGAGTTTGCAGTGTCTCTCTCCCGTGGTTGCGTGGATTTGTCTCCGGGACCTCCGGTTTTCCCCTCCGCATTTTTCCCTCGACGACACGCGTTCAGAGTATTTGGCTACTACTATGAATTTCCAGGTGATGATGATGAGCCACTTCGTTGAGCTGTCGTTTGTGACGGCCAGTGGGCCTTGCCCGGTAATATTGTTGGAAACGAAGCAAGAAGTGGGGGCTCTCTGATTTATGGTGGTGGGGGTGTAGACACCACAGTCACGGTGGTGGTGGGAGTGGTGGTGGAGTGGTGGTGGAGTGGTGGTGGTTGTGGGAGCCACTGTAGCCACAGTGGTGGTGGAGGGTGGTGGCGGTGGTGGCGATGGTGGTGGTGGGAGCGGTGGTGGTGATGATGGGAGCGGTGGTGGTGATGGAGCGGTGGTGGTGATGATGGGAGCGGTGGTGGTGGTGATGGGAGCGGTGGTGGTGGTGGAGCACTGTAGCCACAGTGGTGGTGGAGCGGTGGTGGTGTTGGTGTGGTGGAGCGGTGGTGGTGGTGGAGCGGTGGTGGTGGTGATGGGAGCGGTGGTGGTGGTGGGAGCACTGTAGCCACAGTGGTGGTGGAGCGGTGGTGGTGTTGGTGGCGGTGGTGGTGGTGGTGGGAGCGGTGGTGGTGGTGATGGAGCGGTGGTGGTGGTGGGAGCACTGTAGCCACAGTGGTGGTGGGAGTGGTGGTGGTGTTGGTGGCGGTGGGAGCGGTGGTGGTGGTGGGAGCGGTGGTGGGGGCAGCCAGGATGTCACGGCAGTCCGGCTCGGGCCTCACCTTGGTTTGCGAGCAGCAGGTCGGAGCGGGTGAGCGGGCCGGCCCGGGACTTGCCGGGCTCCACCAGCGCCTCGCGCTTTTGCCGCGGGTGCACGAGCGGCACGCACACAAAGTCGAAGCTGAGCACACGGGGGTGGGGCGTCACGGGAGGGGGGTTAAAGGCGCAGCCCCGCAAGCTCCCCGCTTGCGCCGCTGCTGGTGGAGGGGCCTCGACCAGAGGTGGACCCTGTCGAGGTCATTCCCAACGTACGCATCTTCCCTGAAAACGTTCATTATTTTTGTTTGAAATTATTGCAATTTAATCGTTTCAATATTCATGTTCTTTGCTGTTATTTTTGTACGCCGAAAATTGATATCCGTGTGTATTTATGAGGTGTGGAGTTAGAACGACTGTCCGAAAAAAAACCGCACACATTCCTGATTTATAGTTATTAAATTCTTGCTCCGGCCATCATTCATCACCGCAGTCAGCGAAGGGAGCAGCGCTGGCGTCAAACGTGCGCCCCCTGGCATGGACCGCTCTCGCTGCCACACGCCAGCCTCCACACCGATTTGCTTGATCGTGGGGGGCGGGGCTGTCGCCATTCCTTCCGAGGGTCGTGGTGANCCCCGACTTACGACGGCTTGAGTTGACCCCCCCCCCCACTTTTACGACCTTTCGTATAGCGAGCGAGACCCCACAGTCACGACCAAAACTCGGATCTACAACCGGCTCACGACTGCTACTGACGCCGAGTCGATTGGCGACGAGTCTGCGCATGTTATGCGCACACTCGTAGTGTAGTGTATAGTAGAGTAGTGCATAGTGTAGTGTATAGTAGTAGTGTATAGTAGTGTCGTGTTTCGTAGTGTATAGTATAATATTTAGTAGAGTAGTAGTGTATAGTGTAGTGCATAGTGTAGTGTACAACCGACACGTCATGCACAGACTCGGTGCCATCAGATGGCACCGCTTTGCCCTCCCGCCGTGTGCGTAACGGTGGCACTGCTTTGCCCTCCCGCCGTGTGCGTGTGTAACGGTGGCACTGCTTTGCCCTCCCGCCGTGTGCGTGTGTAACGGTGGCACTGCTTTGCCCTCCCGCCGTGTGCGTGTGTAACGGTGGCACTGCTTTGCCCTCCCGCCGTGTGCGTGTGTAACGGTGGCACTGCTTTGCCCTCCGCCGTGTGCGTGTGTACCGCTGGGGCCCGACAGCCTGCAGCTGCGCCGAGAACAAACACAGCGGCGTCTTTCTCAACGCTCTTCACTTCTTTGTAAATCGTCTTCAAATTTTTTAACAATTTGAGCCTTTCGCTACGTCTGAGAAGAGGAAATGTGACGCAGAAAAGCACTTTAGGATTTTTCCAATGTGTTTGTTTTCACTTAATAAATATTTGTAAAAGTTATGTAAAGTTACAATAAATGTATGTTCGGGTTTATTTAAATGTATTTTCGTGGTAAATGTTTCTATTTTATTGGTACGTAATGGGTTTCCAGGAACGGAACCCCAATGGCATAACAATGCGCTCCCTGTGGAACTAAGGAGCTGGACTTACGACGTCGTGCAGGAACCAATTAGGTCGTAGGTGTGAGGGTGGCATGCAATAGTTGACATGTATAAGGCGCAATTCATCCCAAGTTAGGAGAGAAAGTAGTGCAGACTCCACCGGGTGATACGTGGGGATGTGTGGGCCAGGCGCAAGAGGCGAGTCCTTAGTAGAGAAGACCGCCACTCAAGGCGAGCGACCGCGCCTGTCTGACCCAGGCGGCAGGGCCTTGCGTAGTCTCGGCGCAGTGCAGGCACAAGGCTCGGTCACCCCAGGTGCATCGTCTGATTCTCGGCACGTGGAGCAGGATGGAAGTTCGCGGATCGGCGAGGTCGCGACGGTGCGGTGCGGGTGACTCGGCCGCTGAATGTAAAATGTCGCAAGGCCGTTCAAGGCCCTTGTCTGTGAGCGGCAACTTTTCTTTTTAATTCGACACGAAATTTAATTGGAAGCCAATACAGTAAAACTTGGATTGCGAGCATAATTCGTTCCGGAAACGTGTTTGTAATCCAAAGCACTCGTATATCAGTTGTGATCACGTGACGCTCGGCAGACAAAGCGTATGCACGTACTACTCGTACTGCAAGACCTCGCTCGTTTATCAAATTAAATGTATTTAATTTTTGCTCGTCTTGCAAAACACTCGCAGACCAAGTTACTTGCAATCCAAGGTTTTATTGTACGGAGTTTTGTATTATCGCGTTACAATGTGCTCACGGAAGGAGGTTCGCGTGAGCATCCTGGCGGCTGCGTTCTCAACCGGCCGGGGTCGTCCCAACGCCCTGCTCGAAACTCGGAGCAGTCACAAAGCGTCGCAGTCGACGCGAGAGGAGGCGACGCGATACACGAAGTGTCGCCGTTTAGCTACGGGAGGTGACGGCCGTCGGCCCAAGCGACGAAAGAAAAACTGTTGTCCGTTTGTGTTCCCGAGGTGTCGCGCTTGAGTTGGGTCGCGCTATTGACTTTACGAATTCATGTTGTTGTTGAAGNTTTTTTTGTGTTGTAGTTTTTGTTGTTGATGTTGTCTTTGTCTCTCGTTTGCATCCTCGTCTTTGTCTGGTTAGAACAATTTTAAGGCCGCATCACGTGCCTAGAATTTACAGGAATCGATCAGAATATTATATTCTGCATCCATACACTTACCCACATACACAATACAATAATTTATTCACTCACACGCCAATGCATTAAGTCACTCACATTTATTCACCCACACACTCAATAATTCACTCTCCAATGCCATCATTCACCCACACCATTATTCAGCACATCCATGCATTCGCTCATTGGCCCATGCATGAATTAATGCATTTACTGCACCACGAATTAATTTATGCAATTACACACCCACTCATGCATTCTTTCATTCACTCACGCATACCAATCCTNCACACACACACACACCATTCCATACATTCACTCACCCATCTTATAAATTCATTAATTATCCTGCACACAATGACTCACACACCCATGCATCATTGATTTACCTACATCATCCATACAATCTCCTACACAACAATCCATACACCCAGCATGCATCCACCTGCACTCATTGATTCACCTACACAACAAAAAAAGAACAAAGATCCCCGTGTAGCCTTAACAGACTGTAGGGGCAAGTGCTGTTAGCGAGCAGCACCTATGAAGGCCGGCACGGCACACGAGGGGTGGGTGGCCAGCACCACGCCCGGCCGCCTTTGTCTCCCGGTGGCGATGTTTACTACGCACCGAGGTACTCATTTGAGGCTGAGTCGACCTACACAACAATCCATACACTCACATCCACGCATTAATTAATTCACTTACACTAATCCCATACATTAATTCATTCCCCAACACCCAACAGATAATTAAAACATCCATTAATTCATTCACCTACACTAATCCCATACATTAATTCACTGCCCAAGACCCAACAGATACTAACACACCCATTCATTCATTCACCTACACTAATCCCATACATTAATTCACTGCCCAAGACCCCAACAGATACTAACACACCCTTCATTCATTCACCGATCCAATTCCATTCATTCTCCTTCACCCCAATCCACTCGAACCCCCCTGCATTCATTCATTTACCAAACACGAATCCGCGAATCCCTTCTCCTGCACACTGACACCCACCCTCGCTCACCACAGACGTCTATGCCTCTGGACACACCGCACACACCGCCTGTGTTACATAACATACCGTGCATACTGTGTCCCTCTGTGTGCATGTCCACGTCTTGGCAGGGGCTAGGGGAGCGGTGGCACCGCGGTTCGCGCAGTCGCACTACCANCCCCCCCCACCCACTGGAGGGCAACCAAAGTTCAACTCCCGACCCAGTCGCTAATATCTGAACCTGGGGAGACAAAGGCGGCCGGGCGCGTCGTGGCTTCGACCACGTGCGCAGTTGCGGCCTTGGTGGGCGCTGGCGGGCACTTGCCCCATCACGTGGAGTGCTACCAGGGACACCTTTGTCTGTGCGGTGGTGTAGCGGCCCTCCGCCTAGGTCGACTCGGCCTCAAATGAGTACCCGGTGCGGTGTAGAAGGGAGACAAAGGCGGCCCCCCGGCGTGGTGCTGGCCACCCGCCCACCCGGCCACTCACTCCACCTCGTGTTGCCTTCGTAGGCGCTGCTCGCTAGCGGCACTTGCCCGACAGTCTGCTACAGGCTACACGGGGACCTTTGTCTTGTGTCTCTGGTGTTGCGGTTGAACACAACAACAACAACCACCACAACCCGCCCGCGACCCCAGTTCGAGCCCGGCCCACGCCCACAATGGATGGGGCCTACACCAGGTCGCCGGCTCGGCGCCTCCAGTGGGGCGGCGGGGGGGGCAGGGGGGGGGCGGGCGGGGGGGCAGGGGGGGGGGGGGGGGGGCGGGGGGGGGGGGGGGGGGCAGGGGGGGGGTCNGGGGGGGGGCGGGGGGGNGGGGGGGGCGGGGGGGGGGGGGGGGGGGGGGGGGGGGGGGGGGGGGGGGGGGGGGGGGGGGGGGGGGGGGGNGGGGGGGGCAGGGGGGGNGGGGGGGCANGGGGGGGCANGGGGGGGCANGGGGGGGGCAGGGGGGNANGGGGGGGGAGGGGGGGGGGGCCCCGGGGGGGGGGGGGGGGGGGGGGGGGGGGGGAGGGGGGGGGCAGGAGGGGGGGGCAGGGGGGGGCANGGGGGGGGCAGGGGGGGGCACGGGGGGGGCAGGGGGGGGCCGCACGGTGGCGGGCAGGCGGGAGACAAAGGCGGACGGGCGGGGTGCTGTCATCACCACCACCATCACCATCATCACCACCATCATCACCACCATCATCACCACCAACCACCAACCANCCACCACCATCAACACCAACCACCATCACCATCATCAACCACCATCAACAACCAACCACCATCACCACCATCGCCGGCGCCTCGTGTCACCGTGATTGGTGGCGCGCTGCCCACGTTGAGTCGCTAGCGGCACTTGCGGCCTCCTCCTCGTGTCGTGTGGCGTGGTGTGTGTGGTGGTGTGTGTGGTGGTGTGTTGGTAGTGTGGTTGGTNGTGTGTTGGTGGTGTGTGGTGGTGTGTAGTGGTGTGGTGTGGTGGTGGTGTGTTGGTGGTGTGGTGGTGCGTGTTATGTGTGGTGGTGGTGGTGTGTGTGGTGGTGTAGTGATGAGTAGTTGTGGTGGTAGTGTAGTGGTGGTGGTGTAGTGGTGGTGGTGGTGGTGTGGTGATGGTGTGGTGGTGGTGTAGTGGTGGTGGTGTAGTGGTGGTGGGNAGTGGTGGAGTGTGGTGGTGTGGTGGTGTGTAGTGGTGGTGTTAGTGNTGTGGTGGTGGTGTGTAGTGGTNGTGGTGTGTGGTGTGTGGTGGTGGTGTGGTGTGTGGTGGTGGTGGTGTGTGGTGGTGGTGTAGTGATGGTGTAGTGGTGGTGTAGTGGTNGTTAGTGGTGTGATGGTGTAGTGGTGGTGGTGTAGTGGTGGTGGTGTAGTGGTGGTNTGTAGTGTGGTGTAGTGGTGGTGTAGTGGTGGTGGTGTGTGTAGTGGTGGTGTAGTAGTGGTGGTAGTGTAGTGGTGTGTAGTGGTGGTGTTGTGGTGGTGTAGTAGTGGTGGTGTAGTGGTGGTGGTGTAGTGATGGTGTAGTGGTGGTGGTGTAGTGGTTGGTGGTGGTGGTTCGCGTGGTCTCTCACCCTGCCTGGACGCGGCGTCCATGGTGCTGGCGATCTCGGGCGCGCACGACGCATCCCGTCCGAACGAGATGCGGGTGGAGCGTGGACGAAGCCATCTCTCGCTGCCGTCTCTACCACAAGAACACCACCACCACCACGACCACCACCACGACCACCACCACTGCCACTACCACCACCAGCAGCAGGCCGCACACAGACCACGCGTGCGAATCGATTCCCGAGTCGAGGCGAAGTGAAAACGCCGCCGCCGAATCGATTCTCTGTCAGCTCGCTTCTGATCACCCACAGCAGTCAAAGCCCTCCTCCTCATCATCAATGTCCTTGCTAGCTTGTTACACATCAACTTAGACCTCATCAGTGTCCTTGCTAGCTTGGTACACATCAACTCAGACCTCATCAGTGTCCTTGCTAGCTTGTTACACATCAACTCAGACCTCATCAGTGTCCTTACTAGCTTGGTACACATCAACTTAGACCTCATCAGTGTCCTTACTAGCTTGGTACACATCAACTTAGACCTCATCAGTGTCCTTGCTAGCTTGTTACACATCAACTCAGACCTCATCAGTGTCCTTGCTAGCTTGTTACACATCAACTTAGACCTCATCAGTGTCCTTACTAGCTTGGTACACATCAACTTAGACCTCATCAGTGTCCTTGCTAGCTTGTTACACATCAACTTAGACCTCATCAGTG
The DNA here is from genome assembly GCA_018977245.1 of Lethenteron camtschaticum. NCBI lineage: Eukaryota > Metazoa > Chordata > Hyperoartia > Petromyzontiformes > Petromyzontidae > Lethenteron > Lethenteron camtschaticum. Next base: position 563,290 of record MU249631.1, read on the forward strand.
TCCTTGCTAGCTTGTTACACATCAACTTAGACCTCATCAGTGTCCTTGCTAGCTTGGTACACATCAACTTAGACCTCATCAGGTCCTTGCTAGCTTGTTACACATCAACTTAGACCTCATCAGTGTCCTTGCTAGCTTGTTACACATCAACTTAGACCTCATCAGTGTCCTTGCTAGCTTGTTACACGTCAACTTAGACCTCATCAGTGTCCTTACTAGCTTGTTACACGTCAACTTAGACCTCATCAGTGTCCTTACTAGCTTGGTACACATCAACTTAGACCTCATCAGTGTCCTTGCTAGCTTGTACACGTCAACTTAGACCTCATCAGTGTCCTTGCTAGCTTGTTACACATCAACTCAGACCTCATCAGTGTCCTTACTAGCTTGGTACACATCAACTTAGACCTCATCAGTGTCCTTGCTAGCTTGGTACACATCAACTCAGACCTCATCAGTGTCCTTACTAACTTGTTACAGATCAACTTAGACCTCATCAGTGTCCTTGTTAGCTTGTTACAGATCAACTTAGACCTCATCAGTGTCCTTACTAGCTTGTTACAGATCAACTCAGACCTCATCAGTGTCCTTACTAGCTTGTTGAAAACTGAATATCCCTGTACAAGAATACGGGGTGAACCCTGTGGGTTGGCAGCTATGGATTGGGACCCCATTGTTTTTTCCCAGTATCCACAGGTGATGAAAAATAAGAATAGGTAATTTACCCTTCGCGTTAAGATGTTCAAACACCCAAATGGATTCAACCTTTTGCAAGGAACCGAATTACTGCATCAATCACACACAGTTCTTGTGAACATACAAACACATCATCTCATCATCATCATAATAATTGTCTAATGTTATTGATTGGTTTACACCAGACAGACTCGTTCGTATAATAATCATAATAATTATAATTAAGAATAATGATTAGAATAATTGAGAATAATATAAATTAATAAGTAGAATAATTAATTATAATTCAATTTAATTAGCGCTTTTCATCAAGGATCTCAAAGCGCTGTACATGTCACAGCAGCAGAAGCCACTCAGCATACAAATAGTAAAAATATAATACATTTTAAGAATCCAATTAGTAAGTGAACTAAAAGTGTCACAAGCGGAATCGAATATAAACAGGTTTCTAAGACGCATTAAACAGATGTTGTTTATGTCGTTTATTTTGAAAATTCCTTCACAGTTCCTATGATCACTGTTTCATGACTTTATTTAGGTGATTTCGAAAAGTGTTTAGTTAGACTAATGGCCTTAATCTAAGTTGTCTTGTGGTTGTTGTTGTTTGACTTGCATCCCACTGGGATTTTTGCGCACAGTGTTGGTGTACGGTGCTTTTTCTGCAATATTTTGCTGTCTTTTCTTGGATTTTCTGTTTGCACATATTCACTTTAAAATGTTTTCTTGTTCATCTTTTTGTTTGTTGCGGTTGCACCCGATTCAAGAGCCGAATGTCTCACAGGGCGACACCTAATACATGAACTTGAACTCTCTCTCGAGGGAGAGTGGGCCCTGATGTGTCTCAGAGGAGTCTGGGTGCGACACGGGACAAATCTTTCTTGTATTACTTCAGGATAAATACGTGTTCATTTTGATCCATGTGTTGGTTTTTTTCTGACTTTACGTGAACGAAAATACACAAATCCGCCCGTTTTCTCATTGAAAATGTAACATTTCAAAATATCAATGTCCTGGTCACAAAAGCAAAGTTTGTGCGGAATAACAGCCACTTGCTGTACTTTTGAGGCATAAGCAATTAGGAACTAATACTTACTACCAGGAACAAAACTTGTGTTACATCGTGTTATCGATCCCACGCGCACTCGGAATCGATTCTGCTTTGTCGGTCTGTTGCGAATCGGTTTGTCTACGCGTTCACGTACGCGGAGGCATCATCGATACATGCACCGCTTTAACTTTATTTAACTTTTTTAAAAGAAGCGATACTTTTATTTCACACGCACAATGAGATTCGTATCTAAATCGCTCACCGTAGACATTCTCATGAACATTGACTCATCCTTGGTATTGTCTCAAACTTCGATTCGATCCAGTAATCGAGTATATTTCTTATTAAATTATTGCAATGCTGCTCGTCTGAATATAGATAAATTATCGACGGATTTTTGTTTAATCTTTCACGCTGCCTCCCTCGTTCCAATAGCAGACGTTCCAATCGTAGCCATTCATCTCCTAGCCGATGTTAATATTGCTAATCGGAATCGACGTCCTCGATTCACGCGATCGATTCTCTTTTAAATTGCACTGGTTAGGAATCGCTGGTGATCGATCATTGCCCCGAAAAGAGCTTCATAGCTCATCGGATTCCTCCAGCAAACGTAAAAGTTTCTGATTCACATTTTTGTAAAGTTTCGTACGCATGGTGGTCCAGATGTCTTGTGACGCCCAAATAAAATGTACCCCCTAAATTAATTTTCTTTACACTTTCATTACATGTTTAAATAAACCTTACTTTGAAATTAATATAGCGCACGTGAAGTTGTAGATCGTGAAATGAGGGTGACGAGAATTCGTCACCTGGAGCACCGCAGCACATCGATGCAGTGGGCCACGAGAGGGCGCTAGAGATTTGACAACAGCAAGAGGGCTTCGTGGGCTCCTCTACACATTTATTCTAGATTTGAAGCTTTCGTGACTGCAAGGATTCATATTCTTAGTTTTTTCGGTAAAGTCACGTAGGTAAAAAAGAAATTAATAAAAGTAAAATAAAATAAAATAAAAAATCACGACGTTTCGGAGGCAACACAAGCTTCCGTCTTCAGGTGGAACCGTCACAGCACGATAGCTGTATCAAGTCTCACTCCCCTCACAGTCTCACTCACAGTCTCACTCACAGTCTCACTCACAGTCTCACTCACAGTCTCANTCACAGTCTCACTCCCCTCACAGTCTCACTCCCCTCACAGTCTCACTCACAGTCTCACTCACAGTCTCACTCCAGTCTCACTCCACTCACAGTCTCACTCCCCTCACAGTCTCACTCACAGTCTCACTCACAGTCTCACTCACAGTCTCACTCACAGTCTCACTCACAGTCTCACCCCTCACAGTCTCACTCACAGTCTCACTCACAGTCTCACTCACAGTCTCACTCCCCTCACAGTCTCACTCACAGTCTCACTCACAGTCTCACTCCCCTCACAGTCTCACCACTCTCACCCTCTCAGTCCACTCACAGTCTCACTCCCTCACAGTCTCACCACCCTCACAGTCTCANCCCCCTCACAGTCTCACTCACAGTCTCACTCACAGTCTCATCTCACTCACAGTCTCACTCACAGTCTCANCCCCTCACAGTCTCACTCACAGTCTCACCCCCTCACAGTCTCACTCACAGTCTCACTCCCCTCACAGTCTCACTCACAGTCTCACTCCCCTCACAGTCTCACCCCCTCACAGTCTCACTCACAGTCTCACTCACAGTCTCACTCACAGTCTCACTCACAGTCTCACTCACAGTCTCACTCACAGTCTCACTCCCTCACAGTCTCACTCACAGTCTCACTCCCCTCAAGTCTCACTCACAGTCTCACTCCCTCACAGTCTCACCACCCTCACAGTCTCACTCCACTCACAGTCTCACTCCCCTCACAGTCTCACCACCCTCACAGTCTCACTCACAGTCTCACTCACAGTCTCACCACCCTCACAGTCTCACTCACAGTCTCACTCACAGTCTCACTCACAGTCTCACTCACAGTCTCACTCACAGTCTCACTCCCCTCACAGTCTCACTCACAGTCTCACTCACAGTCTCACTCCCCTCACAGTCTCACTCACAGTCTCACTCCTCTCCAGTCTCACTCACAGTCTCACTCACAGTCTCACCACCCTCACAGTCTCACCCCCTCACAGTCTCACTCACAGTCTCAGCCCCCCTCACAGTCTCACTCACAGTCTCACTCCCCTCACAGTCTCACCACCCTCACAGTCTCACCCCCTCACAGTCTCACTCACAGTCTCACTCACAGTCTCACCCCCTCACAGTCTCACCTCACTCACAGTCTCACTCACAGTCTCACCTCACTCACAGTCTCACTCACAGTCTCACTCCTCTCACAGTCTCACTCACAGTCTCACTCACAGTCTCACTCCCCTCACAGTCTCANCCCCTCACAGTCTCACTCACAGTCTCACTCACAGTCTCACTCACAGTCTCACTCCCCTCACAGTCTCACCCCCTCACAGTCTCACTCACAGTCTCACTCACAGTCTCACTCACAGTCTCACTCCACTCACAGTCTCACCCCCTCACAGTCTCACTCACAGTCTCACTCACAGTCTCACTCCTCTCACAGTCTCACTCACAGTCTCACTCACAGTCTCACTCACAGTCTCACTCCCCTCACAGTCTCACCACCCTCACAGTCTCACTCACAGTCTCACTCCCCTCACAGTCTCACCACCCTCACAGTCCACTCACAGTCTCACCCCCTCACAGTCTCACTCACAGTCTCACCCCTTCACAGTCTCACTCCCTCACAGTCTCACTCACAGTCTCACTCACAGTCTCACCCCCTCACAGTCTCACTCACAGTCTCACTCTCAGTCTCACTCACAGTCTCACCCCTCACAGTCTCACTCCCCTCACAGTCTCACTCACAGTCTCACTCACAGTCTCACTCCCCTCACAGTCTCACCCCCTCACAGTCTCACTCCCCTCACAGTCTCACTCCCCTCACAGTCTCACCCCCTCACAGTCTCACTCACAGTCTCACCCCCTCACAGTCTCACTCCCTCACAGTCTCACCCCCTCACAGTCTCACTCACAGTCTCACTCACAGTCTCACTCACAGTCTCACTCCCTCACAGTCTCACTCCCCTCACAGTCTCACCCCCTCACAGTCTCACTCACAGTCTCACTCACAGTCTCACTCACAGTCTCACTCACAGTCTCACTCACAGTCTCACTCCCCTCACAGTCTCACTCACAGTCTCACTCACAGTCTCACTCACAGTCTCANCCCCCTCACAGTCTCACTCACAGTCTCACTCACAGTCTCACTCCCTCACAGTCCACTCACAGTCTCACTCACAGTCTCACTCACAGTCTCACCCCCTCACAGTCTCACCCCCTCACAGTCTCACTCCCCTCACAGTCTCACTCCCTCACAGTCCACTCACAGTCTCACTCACAGTCTCACTCACAGTCTCACTCCCCTCACAGTCTCACTCACAGTCTCACTCACAGTCTCACCCCCTCACAGTCTCACTCACAGTCTCACTCACAGTCTCACTCACAGTCTCACTCACAGTCTCACTCCCCTCACAGTCTCACTCACAGTCTCACTCACAGTCTCACTCCCCTCACAGTCTCACCCCCTCACAGTCTCACTCACAGTCTCACCCCCTCACAGTCTCACCCCCTCACAGTCTCACTCACAGTCTCACCCCCTCACAGTCTCACTCACTCTCACTCACAGTCTCACTCCCTCACAGTCTCACTCACAGTCTCACCCCCCTCACAGTCTCACTCACAGTCTCACCCCCTCACAGTCTCACTCACAGTCTCACTCCCCTCACAGTCTCACCCCCCTCACAGTCTCACTCACAGTCTCACCCCCTCACAGTCTCACTCACAGTCTCACCCCCTCACAGTCTCACTCACAGTCTCACCCCCTCACAGTCTCACTCCCCTCACAGTCTCACTCACAGTCTCACTCACAGTCTCACTCACAGTCTCACTCCCCTCACAGTCTCACTCCCCTCACAGTCTCACTCACAGTCTCACCCCCTCACAGTCTCACTCCCCTCACAGTCTCACCCCCTCACAGTCTCACTCACAGTCTCACCCCCTCACAGTCTCACTCACAGTCTCACTCCACTCACAGTCTCACCCCCTCACAGTCTCACTCACAGTCTCACTCCAGTCTCAGCCCCCCTCACAGTCTCACTCACAGTCTCACTCACAGTCTCACCCCCTCACAGTCTCACTCACAGTCTCACTCACAGTCTCACTCCCCTCACAGTCTCACCCCCTCACAGTCTCACTCACAGTCTCACCCCCTCACAGTCTCACTCACAGTCTCACTCACAGTCTCACCCCCTCACAGTCTCACTCACAGTCTCACTCCCCTCACAGTCTCACTCCCCTCACAGTCTCACTCACAGTCTCACTCACAGTCTCACTCCCCTCACAGTCTCACCCCCTCACAGTCTCACTCACAGTCTCACTCCCTCACAGTCTCACTCACAGTCTCACTCACAGTCTCACCCCCTCACAGTCTCACTCACAGTCTCACTCCCCTCACAGTCTCACCACCCTCACAGTCTCACTCCCCTCACAGTCTCACTCACAGTCTCACCCCCCTCACAGTCTCACTCACAGTCTCACTCCCCTCACAGTCTCACCACCCTCACAGTCTCACTCACAGTCTCACCCCCTCACAGTCTCACTCACAGTCTCACTCCCCTCACAGTCTCACCACCCTCACAGTCTCACTCACAGTCTCACTCACAGTCTCACCCCCTCACAGTCTCACCTCACTCACAGTCTCACTCACAGTCTCACCCCCCTCACAGTCTCACTCACAGTCTCACTCCCCTCACAGTCTCACCACCCTCACAGTCTCACTCACAGTCTCACTCACAGTCTCACCCCCTCACAGTCTCACCTCACTCACAGTCTCACTCACAGTCTCACTCACAGTCTCACCACCCTCACAGTCTCACTCACAGTCTCACCCCCTCACAGTCTCACTCCCCTCACAGTCTCACTCACAGTCTCACTCCCCTCACAGTCTCACCCCCTCACAGTCTCACTCCCCTCACAGTCTCACCCCCCTCACAGTCTCACTCCCCTCACAGTCTCACTCACAGTCTCACTCACAGTCTCACCACCCTCACAGTCTCACTCACAGTCTCACTCACAGTCTCACTCACAGTCTCACCCCCTCACAGTCTCACTCCCTCACAGTCTCACTCACAGTTTCACTCACAGTCTCACTCACAGTCTCACTCACAGTCTCACCCCCTCACAGTCTCACTCCCCTCACAGTCTCACTCCCCTCACAGTCTCACCCCTCACAGTCTCACTCACAGTCTCACCCCCTCACAGTCTCACTCCCCTCACAGTCTCACTCCCCTCACAGTCTCACCCCCTCACAGTCTCACTCACAGTCTCACTCACAGTCTCACCCCCTCACAGTCTCACCCCCTCACAGTCTCACTCCCGTCACAGTCTCACTCACAGTCTCACCCCCTCACAGTCTCACTCACAGTCTCANCCCCCTCACAGTCTCACTCCCCTCACAGTCTCACTCACAGTCTCACTCCCCTCACAGTCTCACTCACAGTCTCACTCCCCTCACAGTCTCACNCCCGTCACAGTCTCACTCCCCTCACAGTCTCACTCACAGTCTCACTCCCTCACAGTCTCACTCCCCTCACAGTCTCACTCACAGTCTCACTCCCTCACAGTCTCACCACCCTCACAGTCTCACTCACAGTCTCACTCACAGTCTCACTCCCCTCACAGTCTCACCCCCTCACAGTCTCACTCACAGTCTCACCCCCTCACAGTCTCACTCACAGTCTCACTCCCCTCACAGTCTCACTCCCCTCACAGTCTCACTCACAGTCTCACCCCCTCACAGTCTCACTCACAGTCTCACCCCCTCACAGTCTCACTCACAGTCTCACCCCCTCACAGTCTCACTCACAGTCTCACCCCCTCACAGTCTCACTCCCCTCACAGTCTCACTCACAGTCTCACTCACAGTCTCACTCACAGTCTCACCCCCTCACAGTCTCACTCCCCTCACAGTCTCACTCACAGTCTCACCCCCTCACAGTCTCACTCACAGTCTCACTCACAGTCTCACTCACAGTCTCACTCCCCTCACAGTCTCACCCCCCTCACAGTCTCACTCCCCTCACAGTCTCACCCCCTCACAGTCTCACTCACAGTCTCACTCCCCTCACAGTCTCACTCACAGTCTCACTCACAGTCTCACTCACAGTCTCACCCCTCACAGTCTCACTCACAGTCTCACTCCCCTCACAGTCTCACCCCCTCACAGTCTCACTCACAGTCTCACTCACAGTCTCACCCCCTCACAGTCTCACTCACAGTCTCACTCCCCTCACAGTCTCACTCCCCTTACAGTCTCACTCACAGTCTCACTCCCCTCACAGTCTCACTCCCCTCACAGTCTCANCCCCCTCACAGTCTCACTCCCCTCACAGTCTCACTCACAGTCTCACTCACAGTCTCACCCCCTCACAGTCTCACTCACAGTCTCACTCCCTCACAGTCTCACCACCCTCACAGTCTCACTCACAGTCTCACCCCCCTCACAGTCTCACTCCCCTCACAGTCTCACTCACAGTCTCACCCCCTCACAGTCTCACTCACAGTCTCACTCCCCTCACAGTCTCACCACCCTCACAGTCTCACTCACAGTCTCACTCACAGTCTCACTCACAGTCTCACCCCCTCACAGTCTCACTCACAGTCTCACTCACAGTCTCACTCACAGTCTCACTCCCTCACAGTCTCACTCCCTCACAGTCTCACTCCCTCACAGTCTCACCCCCTCACAGTCTCACTCCCCTCACAGTCTCACTCACAGTCTCACTCCCTCACAGTCTCACCACCCTCACAGTCTCACTCACAGTCTCACCCCCTCACAGTCTCACTCCCCTCACAGTCTCACTCACAGTCTCACTCCCCTCACAGTCTCACCCCCTCACAGTCTCACTCCCTCACAGTCTCACTCACAGTCTCACTCCCCTCACAGTCTCACTCACAGTCTCACCCCCCTCACAGTCTCACTCACAGTCTCACTCCCCTCACAGTCTCACTCCCTCACAGTCTCACTCCCCTCACAGTCTCACCCCCTCACAGTCTCACTCACAGTCTCACCCCCTCACAGTCTCACTCACAGTCTCACTCCCCTCACAGTCTCACTCCCCTCACAGTTCACTCACAGTCTCACCCCCTCACAGTCTCACTCCCCTCACAGTCTCACCCCCTCACAGTCTCACTCCCCTCACAGTCTCACTCACAGTCTCACTCCCCTCACAGTCTCACTCCCCTCACAGTCTCACCCCCTCACAGTCTCACTCACAGTCTCACTCCCCTCACAGTCTCACTCCCTCACAGTCTCACTCCCCTCACAGTCTCACCCCCTCACAGTCTCATTCACAGACTCACCCCCTCACAGTCTCACTCCCTCACAGTCTCACTCCCCTCACAGTCTCACCCCCTCACAGTCTCACTCACAGTCTCACCCCCTCACAGTCTCACTCCCCTCACAGTCTCACTACTCTCACAGTCTCACTCACAGTCTCGCTCACAGTCTCACTCACAGTCTCACCCCCCTCACAGTCTCACTCCCCTCACAGTCTCACTCACAGTCTCACTCACCTCACAGTCTCACTCCCCTCACAGTCTCACTCCCCTCAGAGTCTCACTCACAGTCTCACTCCCCTCACAGTCTCACTCCCCTCACAGTCTCACTCCCCTCACAGTCTCACTCACAGTCTCACTCACAGTCTCACTCCCCTCACAGTCTCACTCACAGTCTCACCCCCTCACAGTCTCACTCACAGTCTCACTCCCCTCACAGTCTCACCCCTCACAGTCTCACTCCCCTCACAGTCTCACCCCCTCACAGTCTCACTCACAGTCTCACTCCACTCACAGTCTCACTCACAGTCTCACCCTCCTCACCCCCTCACCCTCCTCACCCTCATCACCCTCCTCACACTCATCACCCTCCTCACCCTCCTCACCCTCCTCTCCCTTTCTCACCCTCATCACCCTCCTCACCCTCACCCTCCTCACCCTCCTCACCCTCATCACCCTCACCCTCCTTCTCACCCTCATCACCCTCCTCACCCTCCTCACCCTCCTCTCCCTCCTCACCCTCATCACCCTCCTCACCCTCCTCACCCTCCTCANCCTCTCTCCCTCCTCACCCTCATCACCCTCCTCACCCTCCTCACCCTCATCACCCTCCTCACCCTCATCACCCTCCTCACCCTCATCACCCTCACCTCCTCCTCACCCTNATCACCCTCCTCACCCTCCTCACCCTCCTCACCCTCCTCACCCTCCTCTCCCTTCTCACCCTCATCACCCTCCTCACCCTCATCACCCTCCTCACCCTCATCACCCTCACCTCCTCCTCACCCTCATCACCCTCATCACCTCCTCTCCCTCCTCACCCTCCTCTCCTCCTCACCCTCCTCACCCTCATCACCCTCCTCACCCTCCTCACCTCCTCTCCCTCCTCACCCTCATCACCCTCATCACCCTCCTCACCCTCATCACCCTCCTCACCCTCCTCACCCTCATCACCTCCTCACCCTCCTCACCCTCATCACCCTCCTCCTCTTCCACTCGCTCCCCTCCCCTTCCCCACACGCACGCTTCTCCCCAGAGCCGGATAAGTTATGTGTGTGTCTGTGTGTGTGTCTGTGTGTGTGTCTGTTGTGTGCGTGTGTGTCTGTGTGTGTGGTGTGTCTGTGTGTCTGTGTGTCTGTGTGTGTGTGTGTCNGTGTGTGTGTCTGTGTGTGTCTCTGTGTTCTGTGTGTGTGTGTGTGTGTGTGTCNGTGTGTGTCTGTGTGTGTGTGTCTGTGTGTCTGTGTGTGTGTGTGTGNGTGTGTGTGTGTCNGTGTGTGTCTGTGTGTGTCTGTGTGGGAGCGGTGGGGAGCGGTGTAGCGGTTAGCGCGCTGCGCTATGAACCCGGTGACACGAGTTCGATTGCTCACTGCCAACATCAGTGACGATTATCTGAACCGGTCCCGGGCCTCCCTAGGTCGACTCAGCCTCAAATGAGTACCTGGTGCGGTGTGTAAACATCGCCACTAGGGAGACAAAGGCGGTCGGCGTGGTGTGGCCACCCACCCCTCGTGTACCGTTGCGGCCTTCATAGGTGCTCGCTAACAGCACTTGCCCCTACAGTCTGTTAAGGCTATACAGGGGATCTTTGTCTGTCTGTGTGTGTCTGTGTGTGTGTCTGTGTGTGTCTGTGTGTGTGCCTGTGTGTGTGTGCCTGTGTGTGTGTGTCTGTGTGTGTGTCTGGAATGCTGCTGCTGCTGCTGCTCCGTTGTTACTGGGAAGATTTACTCTCTCGCAGCGCGGCGAGTGTAAATCACGCGGCTTTTACGGCGTCGGCGTTTGCCAGAGCCCGGGACCTGGGACACTGCGGGGGCGGGGCGAGGGGTGGGCGGGCAGGGAGGGGGGGGCAGGAGGAGGGCGGGCAGGGAGGGCGGGCAGGGAGGAGGGTGGGCAGGGAGGGTGGGCAGGGAGGAGTGGGGTGGGCAGGGGGGGGCAGGGAGGATGGGGGGTGTTCTTTTTTTTATTGATTGTTCGTCGCTGCTGTTGCAGCTGCGGCGCCTGCACCGCCCCACCAAAGATTCGTTCCCGACAATGCCGAAAACCCTGAACCTCACCCTGACCCTAACCCTCACCCTCACCCTGACCCTCACCCTGACCCTGACCCTCACCCTGACCCTGACCCTCACCCTCACCCTGACCCTCACCCTGACCCTCACCCTGACCCTCACCCTCACCCTGACCCTGACCCTCACCCTGACCCTGACCCTCCCCACCCTCACCACAGTCACCCTCGTGGTGACTCGTGGTGACTGCTGCGCGTGCTTTGCCACTTAGTGCTCTCCCGGCCTGCGCTGTGTGCGGTTGGTTGTCTTCTTCTCCTGATGCTGATGCTGCTGCTATTTCGGGATTTTCTCATCATTCACAGATTTGATGTTTTGGGTTCGTCCCTCCGAGTGCGGTGGGGGGGGCGAGCACCCCTCCCCCCAGCCCCCCCAGCCCCCCCCCCTCGCTCCAGCTGCCGATCTTTGCTCTCCAATTCATCTTCAGATACAGATTCGCACCGCCGATGGGCACGGTTGGCTACGTACGGTGCAAAAGAAGTTCCACGTGCATACAAGGGCGCCACGGTGGCTAGGAGATGTCGACTACCTCGCCTGGTCTGACGATCCCAACCCTGCTGCTGCTGCTGCTGTATATTTCGAGTTTGCGGTGTCTCTCTCCCTGTGGATTTGTCTCCGGATTCCCTCCACATTTAGAATCAACGTCACGCGTTTCGAGTATTCGGCTGCTGCTAGACATGTCCACGTGATGATGATGATGACGATAAGCCAGTTCGTTGAGCTATCATTTGTGACCGCCAAGTTGCTTCTGAAAGTAGTGGGCCTTACCTGGTGACATAAACAAGTATAACCCGTAAAAACAAAGTTTTTCACTATAAATCCTTTATATGCGTGGCGGCTAGAGTCCTCTCGTCCTTTGGCTTGAGATGGCTGCCACCTATGGGTCAGATGATTGCATTGCACCATTAAGCAATTGGTAATTTTGTCCTAAACAGTGTAAAATTTTGATTTTTTTTTCACGAACATTAATTGTCACGCACAACGAGTCTGTGTGGAAAATGTCAGCTCGATTGGATCACGGGAAGTGGGTTAAAAAACGACCGAAAGATTTGCACGGTCCTCAGCAAGCAAGTGAACTTAATATAAAGGATTTAAAAAACGGTTTAATCCTCCTCCTGATATGCGGGGGGCCTTCACTCATGGGCCTTGTCCGACAAACGAGAGGTCAGAGGGGGGTCGGCTGAACCCCACACACCGACCCTCAACCAACGAGTTGAACTCCCGACCTTTCGTTTGCGGACCACTCGCTCTACCGCCGAACCATCCGCGCCGTGCGATTGGTCAACTGAAACACTGAAATCGATTCATTTGTTTTGTAATTGGTTACTCAGTTTCGCAACAACAACAACTAAAATTGCCCCCCCCCACTTCCTGCCTCTTGAAGGCCGGAAACCCCCTACAAGCCACGCCCGTCGAGACGCGGCTGCTGCTGAGGCCGCCGTCGGCGCCACTTGAGATGTTCCCCACCACCGCCGCCACCACACCGCCACCACCACCGCCACCACCACCGCCACCACCACCACCGCCACCACCACCACCGCCACCATCGTCGTCGTCACCATCGTCTCTACCAGCGGCACACGCGGGCCGCGATACTCCGCTCGCCCAACGATCGAGGCCGAGTCGACCTAGGGAGGCCCAGGACCGGCTCAGACAAATCGTCGCCGGTGTTGGCCGTGAGCAGGAATCGAACTCGGTTGCCGGGTTCGTAGCGCAGCACTAACCGCTGCACCACCGCTCCCCCTACCGTGAGCGCGACACGCGGCACACAAAGAGAGACGCTTTCAATGAGGGCGGCATAAACACACAACCCTGCCATGGCAGGCATGCGGTGGAACATGTTATAAGTATATCCTGGATGTCGGAGGCGGAGGGAGGGGGAGGAGGGGGAGAGGGGAGGAGGGAGGGGGAGGGGGGGAGGGGGGAGGANGGAGCGGGGAGGGGGAGGAGGAGGGGGAGGGGGAGGAGGAGGGGGGAGGGGGAGGAGGAGGGAGGAGGAGGAAGTGGGAGGAGAAGGAGGGAGGAAGAGGAGGAGGANGGAGTGAGGAGGGNGGGGGGAGGAGGAGGAGGGGGAGGGAGGAGGAGGAGAGGGGAGGGAGGAGGAGAGGGAAGGAGGAGGAGGAGGGGGAGAAGGGGGAAGGAGGAGGGCTAAAAAAATCTTAACAAAGCCATAACGAATATTAACGACCCGTGACACTCCAATACGTTAATTCTTGACAGATTAAAGCCTGAGCTCACACAACTTTTTTTTGCTTTTTCTCAGCCATCGTGGTTTTTTTTATATTCCCATCATAATGAATAATTGATCAATGCAATTTGGACCGCGGATGCATGATAATTTATTTTTTTGCTACGCGACCCCCGCCTGCAGTGATATGCAAATTCCGAGAAACGCCGCCTGCTACGACAGGTGAAAATTGCTAAGCGAAATTGACTTTGATAAGACGCGTGCGTGTGTGTGTGAGTGCGTGTGTGCGTGTGTGCGTGTGTGCGAGTGTAGGTGCGTACGTGTGTAGGTGCGTGTGTGTGAGGTGTGTGAGTGTGTGAGTGTATGAGTGTGTAGGTGCGTGTGTGTGAGTGTGTGTGAGTGTGCGTGTGTGTGAGTGTATGAGTGTGTAGGTGCGTCTGTGTGAGTGTGTGAGTGTATGAGTGTGTGTAAGTGCGTACGTATGTGAGTGTGCGCGTGCGTGTGTGTGTCCGCGTGTGTGTAGGTACTTGTGTGAGCACGTGTGTGTGTACGTGCGTGTGTAGGTGCGTGTGTGTGCACCAATGACGATTTTCTGAACCGGTCCTGGGCCTCCCCTAGTTCTACTCAGCCTCAAATGAGTACCTTGTGCTCTGAGTAAACATCGCCAATAGGGAGACAAAGGCGGTCGGGCGTGCTGCTGACCACCCCACTCACAGTGTAGGCCAGGGGTTCCCACCACAACCACGCTCCGTCTTTCCGCAACAATCGTCTTACTCCCCAATTCAAATAGAAATTAGCTCGGTCCACGCTGCACGCGCCCGCTGATTGGTAAACACGTCCCACTCGACGCACAAAGCAATTCACGCTGTCTGCGTCACATGGAACACGTGTACACACACACGTGCAACACGTGTGCACACACACCCACACATAACACGTGTACACACGCACGTGCAACACGTGTACACACACACACGTGAAAGACGTGTGCACACACACGGAACACGTGTACACACACCCACACAGAACACGTGTACACACGCACGTGCAACACGTGTACACACACACGGAACACGTGTACACACACCCACACAGAACACGTGTACACACGCACGTGCAACACGTGTACACACACACGTGCAACACGTGTACACACACACCCACACAGAACACGTGTACACACGCACCCACACAGAACACGTGTACACACGCATGTGCAACACGTGTACACACACACACACGTGAAAGACGTGTACACACACACGGAACAAGTGAAACAGGTATACACACGAATACACGCCCACTGAGATCTCAATCTAAATTTGAATCGGCTCTATGACTGCAGACAGCGTCAACCGCTTGGCGCGTCACGTGGGACGTGTTTAACAATCATCTGGCGCGTGCAGCGTGGGACGAGTTCAATAGTATTTGCATGGGCAGGAGTACACGTGGTCAACGCGGAAAGACGGCGCGTGGTGTTGGCGGTGGTGGTGGTGGTCCGTGAGGACAACCCTGGACTGACTGTGCAGTGGCTCGCACACAGCACTCGCCCGAACAGCCCCTTCATTTCGTCGGCACGGATTTCTTTGTCTTTGCCTTGGCCAATGATTCCGCAGCACCCACGGCTGAATCAATCACGCCGCCGCCGCCGCTTGCCCAGGAAATCAGAGTTTCATTCACTCTGCGCGGAAACAAATCGGGCGAGATGGAATCAGACGCAGGAGTTATGGTAATGCCATTAATCTGGATTGTAACGCGTCTCGCATTGCCCTCAATTACACAATGCGCAACACCCCCACCCCCACCTCCACCGACACGTCGCTAGCCCCCTCCGCGCTCTCCCTCTCGCTCTCTCGCTCGTCTCTTTGATGCAATTTAGATCCCGACCGTGACGACGACGCCTGCTGCTGTCTATTTGGAGTTTGAGTGTCTCTCGCTCTCATCATCATCACCATCACGGTGGCTATGAGATGTTAACTCCCTCGCCTGGTGTGCAGGAGGTCGTGGGTTCGATCCTAATCCTGACGCCTGCTGCAGTATATTTGGAGTTTGCGTCTCTCTCTCTCCCCTGGTGGTCGCGTGGATTTTTACTCCGGCTCCTCCGGTTTTTCACTCCACATTTAGAATCAAACATCACCACGCGTTCAGAATGTGTGGCTGCCGCTATACATTTCCACGTTGATGGTGATGATGACGATGATGATGACGATGACGACGATGATTATGATGATGAGCCGCTTCCTTGAGCTGTGTATTTGCGGTGGCCAGGACGCTGCTGTTGAAAAAAGAGCCTTACAGCTGAGTGGGCCTTACTTGGTAAAAAAAATCATCATCACAATTGTTTATGCTTCATAATTTAATTTTCAAACTCATTTCGCGTTGTTGTGGAGCGGGATTATTTAGGATAAACGGATTACCCACAATCCTCCACGTGGCCTAGGACCCGCATCTGCAAGCGACAGGCTGAGGTCTTCCTCTAAATGTATATTTTGAAGCGATGTGTTTACCGTTCCTCTTGCACTCGTGTCGTGTTGTTGTGTTGTGTTTGTTTTTGTGACGTTCTGACCCCGTGCCCCTACTGTGAACAAAGAGCTTCATCGCTCATCGGATTCCTCCTCCTGCAGTAAAAATACACAGATTCTGATTCTGATCTGGCCGTTCACCGGTATTGGTTCAATCAATCGATCCCGACACAGCTGATGAGACGCTACCTCGGTCCAGGGTTTGTCCGCATTGAAGCAATACATGCTGGAATTATGAATGTGTTTTATTTATTTATCCATAATAGAGGTGGTTGTTTTTTTGTGTTAAATCGCCTAAATATGAAAGTGTCGTTAACCCGCCGCCACCCGACACAGCCGATTAGTAAGGTTTGACACGTAAACAGAACGTGCTGGTACAGCACGCCGGTTCTGTGTTGGAGGGTAAATCCACACATTGTAAATGTTGTGGGCGTCTTCTGTTTACGTGACAACCCTTACTAATCGTCTGCGTCGGCTGGTGGCGGGTTTAACGACGCATTTAGATCTTCTTGGTTCTTTCCAGGTCTGTCGCCTCGACAGACCTGGTTTTCACCTGAGGACGGCTGCTTGCGTTGTGGCCGAAACGTCGTGAGAATTATTTTATTATGTTTTATTTTTATTATTTTATTACTTCCCTTCGACGTGACTTTACCGAAAGAACCAAGAAGATGAATCCCTGCAGTCACGAAAGCTTCACATCGAGACGCATTTATATTTAGGCGATCTAACACGAAAAATCAACCTCCATTGTGGATACTATTGGTCGCGAAAGCTTACCGAGGGTTCAATTACGTTGAACTTCTTTCACACCGTACGTAGCCAACCGCCCTAATCGGAAGCGCGCGGGAAGGAACACAACAACAACAACAACTGACATTCGCCACTAAGGGGTGGGGACGTCACCACGACGCTTGTGCCAGGCTCTGTGCACCTTGAGGCAACGTGAAGTGTCTAACGCCCGCTGGCAGGAGGTCACGGGGCAGACCCAGCAGGTGCCACGGGTCGACTGGCTGAGACGACTCACAACAACCCCAAACACAAGCAAGACGGTCGGGGCGGCCGTCGGATGATGAATTATTTTCGCTGTCTTTGAGTGAGGACGACATCATTCACGACTTTGCCACGGCGGCTAAACAGCTACGGGGGTGAGAGAGAGAGAAATAAAAGACTTTGTAGAAATTAGTGTGGTGAGTGATTCATGTTTGATTAATTAAACTGGATTAGAAAACTTTCATTTATTTTACATTGGTTATTTGTAATGCTTTAATATATTGCAATATGTAACACTGTACAGGCTGGTCCTGATGTCTTGTGACTCCCAATTCATTGACACCGAACTTGTTTTTTTTATTGCATATTCATGTATGTTTGAAATAAACCGAACTTACAAAAAAATCCATACACTTTTAGAGAATGAAATGGTGGGGTCACAAGACATCTGGACCACCCCGAGACGTCAACATCCCAGTGGGGAGAGCAGCAGCAGCAGCAGCTCAGACCGACTGGGGTGGTGAAGTATGGTCACGCAATCCCTCGAGACCCGACACGTGACCGCTTGACATTGTTGTACACGGGGGGCACGAGCGCGCGCATGGCCGCCGTGGCACGCGCGGCCTAGGCGCGCGTGCGTGCGCGCGACCCCGTCGTGACGGAGTCGCGTTGTTGCTGTTGTTGTTGCTGCTGCTGTTGTTGTTGCTGCTGCTGTTGTTGTTGCTGCTGCTGTGGCCGTCAGTCAGCAGAGCCACGGAGCCATCCATCGCTCCAACGCTGTTTACGGGGGGGGGGGTGTGGGATGAATGAGCTGACACGGGCACGCGCGGTGGCGGGGTCGCGGGCACAAATCAATGAGCCACTGTACGCAGAGAGAGGCCTCCAGTGCGCGAGTGAGAGATGGATGACGCCTCCATGCCGTGTTCATTCCTCTGCTGATGGCGGTGCGGGCGGTGGTGGTGCTGGTTGTGATGACGGTGGTGGTGGTGGTTGTGGTGACGGCGGTGATGGTGGTGGTACGGTTGGTGGTAGTGGCAGTGGTGGCGGTGATGGTGGTGGTGGTGCTGGTTGTGGTGACGGTGGTGGTGGTTGTGGTGACGGCGGTGATGGTGGTGGTACGGGTGGTGGTAGTGGTGGCGGTGATGGTGGTGGTGGCACGGTAGTGCAGTGGTTAGCGCACTGCGCTATGAACTCGGCGATCCGGGTACGAGTCTCACTCGCGGACCACATCAGAGATACGCGTGTGAGCCGGGCCTGGGATTCGCCCTGCATCGGCCGATCATCAGCACTGTGGAGACAATGGTGGCTGATCGTGGTGCTCGCCACACAACCGTGGCGCCGTGTTGGTCTTCATCGGTGCACGCTAACCACACTTGCCCCAACAGCCCGTGTTTGGTGGCAAGGTGGCCATAGGGGAAGCTGTGCTTGTACGTGGAGGCTGCTGGTGGTAGTGGTAAACAACTAAAACTAAACTATTTTTACTTACCAGGCAAGGCTCACCGAGAAATGCATCTCTTTTTTTCAGAAGCGACCTGGATACCACAGCTGATAGCTCAAGGAAGTGGCTTGCCGTGCGCAATTGAGAGCAGTCAAACTACTCATTATGTTCGTTCGAAATGTGGAGGCAAAAATCGGAGGACCCGAGAAAAATCCCCGCGCCACCACTGGAGAGAGAGAGTCGCAAACTCCAAATATTCAGCAGCAGCAGCCGTCAAGGTTGGGATCTAACCCACGACCTCCTGTATACCAGGCGAGGGAGTTAACATCTTGCCACCGTGATCATGATGATGATGAGAGAGAGACACGCAAACTCGAAATATTCAGCAGCAGGCTTCAACGTCGGGGTCTAATCCGCGACCTCCTGTATACCAGGCAAGGTAGTTAACATCTCCTAGCCACCGTGAGCATTATGAGAGTCACGCAAACTCCAAATATACAGCTGCAGGCGTCAAGGTCGGGGTCTAACCCGCGACCTCCTGTATACCAGGCGAGGAAGTTAACATCTCCTAGCCACCGTGATGCCCGTGGTGGTGATGGTCCAGATGTCACGTGACTCCCAATTTATTGACCCGGACATTATTTTCCTTCGCATATTCATGTCTGTTGAGTCTATGGTTAGTGATAGTCTATGGGTAGTGTTGAGTGTATGGGCAGTGTTGAGTCTATTGTTAGTGTTGAGTCTATGGTTAGTGTGAGTCTATGGGTAGTGTTGAGTCTATTGTTAGTGTTGAGTCTATGGTAGTGTGAGTGTTGGGCATGTTGAGTCTATTGTTAGTGTTGAGTCTATGGTTAGTGTTGAGTCTATGGGTAGTGTTGAGTCTATGGGCAGTGTTGAGTCTATTGTTAGTGTTGAGTCTATGGTTAGTGTTGAGTCTATGGGTAGTGTTAGTCTATGGGCAGTGTTGAGTCTATGGGTAGTGTTTGAGTCTATGGGTAGTGTTGAGTCTATGGGCAGTGTTGAGTCTATGGGCAGTGTTGAGTCTATGGGTAGTGTTGAGTCTATGGGTAGTGTTGAGTCTATGGTTAGTGTTGAGTCTATGGGTAGTGTTAAAATATTTCGTTTTAGACATTGAAATGGTGGGGTCACAAGACACCTGGACCACCCCGTACACACGCGGACACGTGTCCAGTGGGGGGGGGGGGTCACACAATCACGAGGAGCCGACACGAGGCCCACCGAGTAAATCGGCCGAATGACACGTGACCAATTTACGTGTTTTGACTCGATGGTTACGAATGTTGGACGATGAGTGTCCATTCCAATCATCGTCCCACCTCTGCTGTATGTGTGTGTTGAACTTCTTTCGCACCGTACGTATCCAACCGCGCTAATCAGAGGTGTGGGGTAAGAGCAAGAAACTAAACACAAAAAGCAGTTCTAAAGAAATCAGCTTTCAATGTGGATGATTTAATAGAAGTAGTCTCAAGCTGAAGAACCGGGGGGGGGTGGGCACAGGCCAAAGAATCTGCCCCCCCCCCCCCACTGAAAGGATGCCCCCATTGTCAAATGGTAACAAAAAATCCCATTACATTTAAGCCAACGGATTTCGGATTTTTTTTTTTTACGGACAACTTAAAATCTTTCTTGGAAGTTTTCCGATCGTCTGCACCACGATGTCCTCGCTCTGACGCGTCTCTGTGCCCACACAAGTGACGTCACCCGACGCCTCGTGGCGCACCCGACGGTGACGTCATCCCTGTGACGTCACACGTTCAGATCGATCCGGAATCCACGCGGTAGAGAAACATTGCAACGAGGCCGGATTCTCTTTTAATTTAAAAGATTAACGGGAATGTCGAGAACGCGTGTCTCTCTCTCTAATCACGACGCCCAGCGCTCGGGACAGCTGTGACAACGGACGACTCGTCCACGAACTAGCCCGAGGCTGCGCACCGCACAAAGACAAGATCCCCGTGTAGCCTTAACAGACTGTTGGGGCAAGTGCTGTTAGCGAGCACCTATGAAGGCCGGAACGGCACATGAGGGGGTGGGGTGGCCAGCACCACGCCCGGCGCCTTTGTCTCCCCAGTGCCGATGTTTATACACCGTACCAGGCGTTCATTTGAGGCTGAGTCGACCTAGGCGAGGCCCAGGATCGGCTCAGATAATCGTCACTGGTGTTGGTGGCCGTGAGCGGGAATCGATCTCGGGACGCCGGGTTCGTAGCGCAGCGTAGCGCTAACCGCTGCACCACCGCTCCACACGCACGCGCACGCGGCACAGATTGCGCGACTCCCAATCATCATTCCCGCAGCCCGCTTCGTCGACGCGCTGCTGGACGCGACGTCTCCCGAGCCTGTCCCCCCGTGGGGCTCGTGTCAGAGAATCTCTCCAGCGCGGGTCGCTTCACTTGGTTGGGGGGAGGGGTTGGTGGGGGGGATTGGGGGGGAATTGGGGGGAGTGGGGGGGGAAGTGGGGGAGAGTTGGGGGAGAGTTGGCGAAAAGTTTGGTGCTGGACAGCAACGCTGCGATGGGCAGTACCGTGGGGGGGAGGAGGGCAATTTAGATTGGCCATTCCCGTCATGGCATTTGTAACCACCGCAGCGGCCAAATGGGGGCTCTGGATGGGGGCTAGGGGCTGGTAACCCCTCCACCACGATTAAAATGTTTAATTAATAAGCTTGTGCAGAGGCCCCGGGGGTCAGGCATCTATGATGTTTCCTGACCAACCCCCATTTGGTGGAGCCAGGAGACTGAATCTTTACCCTCTGGGCTCCTCCAGAAACAACAAAAAACACTATGAGTGGCCACGTGAAATGTGCGAACGTTCACTGCAGAGGAGAGGCTGCCACTCTCTGTCGGGAATTGGACCGGTACACCTGGATCTTTGTGATATTCAGGAGGTCCGGTGGACCGGCTCTGGCTCCTGCACTATGAAGGATGGACAGTCCTCTACTCGGGGCAGGAGACTACCAAACAACAGGGAGTGGCTCTTCTTCTGAACAAAAGAATGAATGGGGCATAGGAGCGTGGCGGTGAGGTGTGGGAAGCTGTAAGTCCAGGCTACTTTGGGTCGTGGTTACTTATGCCCCATCGAAGACGAACATCCGTGGAGGGATGCAGCAAGGCCATGAGTCAGATGCCTTCTATGACCTGTCACAGGTGCTAGCTAAAGTAGCCGGACAATGCCTGAGTTGGTCATGATGCTAGCACCTGGTCTGGAGTGATTGGAAGGCATGGGCCAGATCAGCTCAATAACAACGTAGGAGGCTGCTAGATGTTTGTGCAGCCCATGGGCTCGTAATTACCAACACGCTGTTTCGGCATCGGAGCATCCACACAACATCATGGATGCATGCCGGGTCCAAGCAAGAACATCTGCTGGACTACATAGTGACAACACCAGGACTACCGGGGGAGCTGATCTGCCTCTGACCATCGACTAGTCATCTGTAAGATGCGCCTGCCATTCTTCAACTCCGGTGGTCAGTGTACACGCAGGACCTAATTCAAACCCATAGCGGCCTGGTTTCAGTTAGCTGATGACAGTTGCAAGCGAGAATTTCATCATAGCTTGCGGCTGGGGTTGGCATCGTCCCCACCCTCCTGATGTCGAGGGGAAATGGGCGAGGTTTAGGACTGTGGCTCATGCAGCTGCAATGGCTACTTTGGGTACAGGGTCCAGACCTCTCCAGAGACCCTGGCTGACAGAAGAGGTGTTCAGTCTGGTTGAGAAAAGTGACAGGCCCACTCTCATCGGCTACAGCATCCTACGTCGGAGAATGAGGAGGCTTTCCGCAGCCTTCGCTCAGAGGTTCGGAGAGCCGTGAGGCGCTGCAAGGATTGGTGGTGGTCGCGGGTTGCTGAGTAGATGGAGTCTGCCTCAATGGCCCGCGATCACAATCACTATTTAATTCCATCAAAAAAGTAACCTGCAGCACCACACCTATTACCATCATTAGAGGAAAGAACGGTGATCCAATCTCCGACCCCCAGGAATAGGTTTGCAGATTTTCTGAACATTTATGTGAGGTCCTAGGGGAGGGGAAATCCCTCAGCCGGGAAAACAACGTGGGACAAAGTGGGGATGACCCTGCTGAGGCTGCGGTGCCTCAAATAATGGAAGAAGTCACCCCCTGTGAGTGGCTGGATGAGGTGCTATCTGTTGAGGAGTGCTGAAGGCGATCCGGAATCTGAGACCAGGAAAGGCACTGGGCAGAGATGATCTCCCAAGCGAAATGCTGAGGTAGGGTGGCGTTTGTGCACAGGCTGCCCTACATGGCATCATAACACCAGTCTGGACCACTAGACGGGTTCCGCCGAATTGGAAGGATGCCCTGGTGGTCTCCCTCTTTAAGAAGGGGGGCCGCACAGAGTGTAACAACTACAGGGGCATCTCACTCCTCAGTGTGCCGGGAAGGTCCTGGCAAGGATTATTCACATCGCCTTGATAGGCACGCCGAGGAGAGGTTTGCGGAGACCTAATGCGGTTTCAGAAAAGGGCGGTTTTGTACAAATGCCATATTTTCTATCCCTCTGCAACAGCAGAGCTGACCTGGTCAAGGCCTATGATACCATCAAAAGGCCTGGTCTCTGGGTTGTTCTTCTTGCTTTGGAGTCCCTGACCCTCTTCTCACGATCATTAAGGACCTTCATGATGGTGAGCGGGCCCGGGTCAAATACGTGGCCGGAGTCGGAGCCATTCCCTGTTCACCTTGGGTGCGTGCGACAGAGATGTCCTCTGGCTCCCACATTATTTAACATCTATGTCCACCACGTAGTTCGTGAAGCCTCCAATAGCTGTACCAGAGGATTTTCCATTTGGTACAGATACAATGGGAGGCTGATCGATGCCGGGGTGGTCAAGAGATGGCTCCCTATTGGCAACCATGTTATGTATGCTCATGATCTGGTAATTGCTGCTCACGCAGAGGAGGAGTTGGAGGCGCTGCTACTGAACCTAGAGCTTGCCACTAGGAGGTGGAGCCTTACCATCAGCCCGACCAAAATTAAGCACTTGCCTGTTTATTTTGTACCATCGGACACTCCACCCCACAACTCCCAATTGATGATGGGGCAGTTGTGGAGAGAGTGGAGAGTTTCCCATACCTGGGCAGTGTGCTCATGACTGGCTCCGGTTTAACAGCAGAGGTCTCACTCCGAATCAGTCGAGCGGCATTATCTTTTCATCAGTTGTGTGGAAGCTACCTGGTCTCTCGCTCCGCACGAAGCTCCATGTCTTCTCGGCCACGGTCATTCCTCCCTTCTCTACGCTTGCGAAACGTGGACCCCTCCTATCGGTAAATCTTCCCTGGTTAGAAATATTTAGGCTGTCCTGCCTACGATTCATCCTGGGTTTAACCAGGCTGGATCGTGTGAGGAGTTCACAAATCTTTGAAAGATCTCGACAAAGTCCCATCGGTGAGCTCCTCCAGCAGGCAAAGTTGCGTTGGCTGGGTCATGTAGCCCGCATGCCCAGCCACCGCATGCCTAAACAGCTGTTGTTTGTCGGATCGAGGGGGCTAAACGGGCGCGGCACTGGCTCAAGAAGAGATGGAGTGATGTGGTACAAGTGGATGTGGAGCTGAGTGGACTTGCTGATGACTGTTACCAGCGGTGTCAAGATCGGCCTCAGTGGAGGAGGCTCGTGAAGGACGCTACTGGGCAGTTGTAGGCAGCCCCCTCCAACCACAACGGAGGGCGGAGGAGCGACACTCACAACAACGAGCGGAGTGCCGGGTGGCTAAAGCACAGCAAGTTGACACAGTAGGGGGCACAGGTGGTGCATCAGCCAGTCATCTCGGTCATCTCAGTCAGTCGACCTGTGTCGGGCGTTCGACACTTCACGTGGCCTCAAGGTGCACATAGCCTGGCACAAGCGTCGTGGTGATGTCACCGCCACTTAGTGGCGAATGGCGGTTGTTGTTGTTGCTGTGTGTGTATTGAACTTCTTTCGCACCGTACGTAGCCAACCGTGCGGGCCCTCCGACTCTCCCTGGTGTGGCAGGAGGAGGAGGAGGAGATGGACGGGGCTGACACAAACAGCTGGAATCTCTCTCAGGAGCCCCACAGCCGCCATGGACACGCGTGACCCTCAACGCGCATCAACAACAACCACAACCACCGCTCCAAGCCCGCTTAGAACGGCGGTGGTGGGGGTGGTGGTTGGAGGTGGTGGTAGAGGTTGTGGTGGTGGGGGGAGTGATGGGGGGGGAGTGGTGGTGAGAGGGGAGTGGTGGTGGGGGGGAGTGGTGAGGGGGAGTGGGGGTTGGAGGTGGTGGTAGAGGTTGTGGTGGTGGCGGGGAGTGGTGGTGGGGGGGAGTGTGGGGGGAGTGGTGGGGGGGAGTGGGGTGAGGGGGAGTGGGGGGGGGGGTGGTGGGGGGGAGTGGGTTGGAGGTGTGGGNGTTGTGGGGGGGGGGAGTGGTGGTGGGGGCGGGGAGTGGTGAGGGGGAGTGGGGGTTGGAGGTGGTGGTAGAGGTTGTGGTGGTGGGGGGGAGTGGTGGGGGGAGTGGTGGTGAGAGGGGAGTGGTGGTGGGGGGGAGTGGTGAGGGGGAGTGGGGTTGGAGGTGGTGGTAGAGGTTGTGGTGGTGGGGGGGGGGAGTGGGGGGGGGGGAGTGGTGGGGGGAGTGGTNGGGGGGATGGTGGTGGGGGGAGTGGTGGTGGGGGGAGTGGTGGTGGGGGGGAGTGGTGGTGAGGGGGAATGGTGGGGGAGTGGTGGGGGGGAGTGGTGGGGGAGGGGAGTGGTGGTGGGGGGGGAGTGGTGGGGGAGTGGTGGTNGGGGGGGGAGTGGTGGTGGGGGGGAGTGGTGGGGGGGAGTGGTGGGGGGGGAGTGGTGGGGTGTGGTGGGGGGAGTGGGTGGGGGTGGAGTAGTGGGGGGGGGGTGAAGTCGTGGTGGATGACGCAGGGTGGTCTCCACAATCCACCGACCGCCGGGACAGGACCGACATTTCAGCTGCTGTGGAGATTTACTCTGCACCAGTGGGGCTCATTCTGACGGCTGGAATGTAGGCCTATCAAACATAGTTGCGCCGTACGTGTGTGCATGTGTGTGTGTGGTGCAGCGTGTGTGTGTGCTGTGTGTGTGTGTGTGCTGTGTATGTGTGCTGTGTGTGTGTGCGCTGTGTGTGTGTGTTGTGCAGCGTGTGTGTGGGGGAGCGGTGGTGCAGCGGTTAGCGCTGCGCCGCGCTACGAGCCCGGCGACGCGAGATCGATTCCCGCTCACGGCCACCAACACCACTTCCGGATTATCTGATCGAGTCCTGGGCCTCCCCTAGGTCGACTCAGCCGCAATTAGTTCAGTGTGTAAACATCTCCACTGCAGAGACAAAGGCAGTCGGGCGTGGTGCCGGCCTTCATAGGAGCTACTCCCAAACAGCACTTGACCCAAACATTGTTAAGGCTATACGGGGGTTCTTTGTCTTTGTGTCTCGCGTGCCCATCGCGACACTGCAACACGCCAGGCCACGTGCAAAACCCGAGACGTCGAAATTCCGCTCCCTCGGACCTCGATCGCTCTCAATCTCTCCGCGTGTTTTCAATCTCCATCATCTCGTCTCGTGGCGGGGGGGGGTCCGGGGTCCCGAATAAACGGATGTCAAACGATAATTCTAGATTTGAAGCTTTCGTGACTGCAAGGATTCATACTCTTAGTTCTTTCGGTAAAGTCACGTAGGCTTAATCCTAGCTGGCTTATCTACATATGGCATCTACATTACAAAGGCTCAGTTCCAGCAGCAGTACTGACCATCTCACAACTCCTCCTCTCCCGCGGCCAGTATATGGGACTTCTCTCCACTTGATACAGATTTTTTGCTGTGACAGTTTCACCTGAAGACGGAAGCTTGTGTTGCCTCCGAAACGTCGTGATTTTATTTTTTACATTTTTTAATTATAATTTCATTTTTTACCTACGTGACTTTACCGAAAGAACTAAGAGTATGTCAAAATCGAAATTTGTGAATTTATTTTTGGCGACTCCGTCCCACCGCGCACACAAACGCGGCGACCCACCTGGCACGGATCGTTCCGTGTCGTGTCGTCCAAGCGCAGCAGCGGCGAGGACGAATGCGCAGAAGAAACAAAACTTTGAAACTTTGATGAGCGCGTGGTGTTGAGAGCTCGTCGAGAGGAATTAGATCGCCGTGTCGTTCGCCTTCAACAAGCAGCGCAGTTGATGCGAGCGCCGCGGGGGCTTAATGGACCCCTGGGCCCGCCACAAGGTTCATGCGGGGGGGGGGACCACCACCACCATTCTAGCAGCAGGGATATAACGCAGGCCCGATTACTCACAAAGTTCAGACAACACAGACACGTGCGCTTAAAGCGCAGGGCCCTCTGTGTGCACCGTGCAACAACAACAACAGCACATTCCTGAAGAACTGCACCGTCCCTCTTGCCTTTCGTTCACTATCAACACACTTGAGTCAAACGTGGTGGACTGACGACAGCGGTCAGACAAACACAGGCGGCCGTGGGACCTGGCATCGCTCTCATCAGGACGAGGCCGAGCCCCTGGGTGACCGTGGCGCGCTGATGAGCCCTCGTGCGAGCGAGACGTGGTGACCGCACGTGCCATCTGAGACGCGCAAGGCGGAGAGGCTCCACAGTCGCCGCCAGGGACACCGCCGATGGCTTCCCTGCGCAATGCGCAAGTCTGGAGGGACAGCAACAATGATCCCGTGGCCCACTTCGTAACGCGCCGATATCGGCGGCGTGTCACGACGGCAGGGGCTGCCCACTCGCCCGCACGCCACTGGGATCGGCATCGATCGATCTCCTGCAACAGCTTAATCAATTTCGATGTAAAGCTTTCGTGACTGCAGGGATTCATCTTCTTGGTTCTTTCGGTAAAGTCGCGTAGAAGGAAGTAATAAAATAATAAAAATAAAACATTAAAAATAATTCTCACGACGGCTGCTTGCGTTGTGGCCGAAACGTCGTGAGAATTATTTATTATGTTTTATTTTTATTATTTTATTATTTCCTTCTACGTGACTTTACCGATAGAACCAAGAAGCTTCAATCAAGGGCAAGAGTTGACAACCTTAAAAGTAGCATNGGGGGGGGGCGGAAACGGGTGGGGGGGCTGGAGGGATCCACCCTCCCCCTCCCCCCTCCACGGTCAGCGGCTCAGCCCCCACCCCCGCCCCTTCCCATGACCCCTCCAGGCGGGAGACGTGATGATGATTCAGAACCGGCGCGGGGAGGCTTCGGAGCGCAGCGAGAGGGGGGGGGGGCTCGCTCCGTGCAGCCCGTGACGGCTGCTTTGTTGACGGCTGTGTCGCGTTGCCCCTCACCACCCACCCATCCCCATCACCCCCACCAACCACCAGCCCCCTCCCGCCCCAGGGCTGCAGTCCTAAACGATCTTTTCGTTTGGAGATTTGAGGTTTTCAAATCAACGATCTCCATCTCTCATCTCGTCGTTATTCAGATGTCCATCAGATATTGGTTTTCATTTTGGAAGTGCAATGCATCCTGGTTAGTTAGCCTTATTCATATTTATACAGACACACACCGTGTATGTACAATAGCATCTTATTATTGGTTAAATGTAGTCTATTTCTGTGCACATAAGTGGTAGGCAGGCTGAGTGGTAGAGGAGGGTAGTGATTGGTAGTTGAGTGAGTGGCAGTCTGAGTGGTAGGGGGGGGGGTAGTGAGTGGTAGTTGAGTGAGTGGCAGTCTGAGTGGTAGGGAGGGTAGTGAGTGGTAGTTGAGTGAGTGAGTGGCAGGCAGGCTGAGTGGTAGGGGGGTAGTGATTGGTAGTTGAGTGAGTGGCAGTCTGAGTGGTAGGGGGGGGTAGTGAGTGTAGTTGAGTGAGTGGCAGNCCCGAACTACCACCCCGAACTCACCCACCCCGAACTCACCCACCCCGAACTCACCCACCCGACTCACCCACCCCGAACTCACCGCCCCCACCTCACCCACCCCCAACCCACCCACCCCAACTCACCCACCCGAACTCACCCACCCCAACTCACCCACCCCAACTCACCCACCCGAACTCACCCACCCCAACTCACCACCCCCACTCACCCACCCCGAACTCACCCACCCCGAACTCACCCACCCCGAACTCACCCACCCCCAACTCACCCACCCCAACTCACCCACCCCCAACTCACCCACCCGAACTCACCCACCCCAACTCACCCCCGAACTCACCCACCCCCAACACCCACCCAGAACTCACCCACCCCCATTCTCACCCACCCCGAACTCACCCACCCCCAACTCACCCACCCCCAACTCACCCACCCCGACTCACCCACCCCCAACTCACCCACCCCAACTCACCCACCCCCAACTCACCCACCCGAACTCACCCACCCCAACTCACCCACCCCCAACTCACCCACCCCGAACTCACCCACCCCAACTCACCCACCCCGAACTCACCCCCCCCCAACTCACCCAGACCACGGGCCATCACTGACCGATCGATCCGACCCGTCGACGTGATTCGCTGCTGCGGCGAGCTTCGAGGCCGCGATCCAGCGGTGGCCCGGGTGGGGCAAGGCTCCCTCCGCGGGACAACCACTCTTGACTTCTCCTCAACGTGGTACCCATTTTATCGACCCGGGAAGGGAGGCAAGGTTGAGAGTCGAGCCCGCAACCAGCACTCGCAACTCTTCCGACTGCGAGCCGCCACGCGGTCGCCGCCGCCACCGCTGCTGCTGCCGCTGCTGCTGCCCGTGCCGTTTCGAAGGAGAACGAGGAATCCGATAAGCTGTGAAGCTCTTTCTCGCAGACCGCGCGAGCTGCCCTTCCAGGGAGCACCGGCGGCGTCGCTCCGTGGAAACGACGCGGACAACAACAACAACGACAACAACAACAACAACAACAACGACAACAACACAACGACACAACAACGACAACAACAACAACANCGNCANCGACAACAACAACGACAACAACAACAACGACAACAACAACGACGACGATGGACGGAGACGCAGCGAGCAGGGCAGAGTTCTTTCTCAGTTTAATAACCGTCGTGACAAATGTGAATGTTTGTCGGCACGTTGTGTGTTTGTGTGCGCGCGTGACTGGTTTTGCTCTCTCTGTCTCACCATTTATTTATGGGAACATGTTTTTAAAAAAGGGGGTGGGGGGGGTTACGGGTTATTTTTTATCACTTCTTCTTGTTTTTGTATCGTCGTCATTGTTTGTTTTCGTTGCATTCCAAAAAAAGCTTCTAAATAAATATATATTTCATTATAAGATTCTCGCCGGCAGATCGCATCTCTCTCTTTTAACTTGTAAGTGCAGATTAGGTCTGTACAGTCAGGACTTGGGGGGGGGGGGTATGTGGGGGGTGGAGGTTGGGGGGCCCTGGGGGGAGGGGCTCCTCATCCCCCCTCCTACCCGCTTGGTGGAGAGTGGTGGTGGTGGTGGGGAGTGGTGGGGAGTGGTGGGGGGTGGTGGTGGGGCGGAGTGGTGGGGGTAGTGGGGGGGTGGGTGGGGGCCGTGCAACGCTCACGACGAATCGAATCGCGGCTGCAACTTCGCCGTTCACGTGGAATGTCCCCATCGTGGAATGTCCACATCGCGACCCTCTCGCGAACGAAATCAA
This sequence comes from Lethenteron camtschaticum, assembly GCA_018977245.1. Classification (NCBI taxonomy): domain Eukaryota; kingdom Metazoa; phylum Chordata; class Hyperoartia; order Petromyzontiformes; family Petromyzontidae; genus Lethenteron; species Lethenteron camtschaticum. The sequence continues at coordinate 593,453 of MU249631.1, forward strand.
AAACGTATTCCGGGTGGCGGGTGGCGGTAGGCATGTATGGCTGGCCGATGTCGCGAGCGTAACGTATAAACAACAACAACAAACAGCAGCCGTAAGCGTTGTCTTTNCTCTCTCTCTCTCTCGTAAATAAATATCGAGCGATTTTTTTGTCCAACGTAGCGATTCCCAGTCGCCTGTGCCGGATACCGGGGGGGTGGAGAGGAGGGGGGATTAAAACGACGAAAGAGAATACGACGAAAGCAAGAGCGGCTATCGCAGACACGAGACGGAGGGGCGATGTCTTACGAGGAGGAGGAGGAAGAGGAAAGGTCGTGGCTGGCCAAGCACAAAGCAAATTCAGTATCAAAACGTGCCGAACGTATGTACACTTTTAACAAAGAGAGCATGACGTATATATACTGTGTACAGTATATATTTACACCGCAATTTTATATACGTTCGTTTTGAAGTTTTTCATTACAAAAATTCATTTTTAGCAAACAAACACAAAACACGAGTCGTGTTTGTACGCTTCTCGTAAGCCACAAGAGGCGGGCTACTGCTGCTGCTGCTGCTGCCCAGGGTCGCCCCCCATTCTCCAACACGTGACAACATGCGCACGTGGCACGGCCCACGTGACCCATTGTGACGCGCAGGCGACGCGCCGTCCAATAGCAGCGGAGAACGCGGCTGACGGGGCGCGCACGTGACAGTGGGCGGGCCGCTCGCGGGTGGCGACGGCGGTGGGCAGAGAGGCCACCAGCGTGCCCGGCACAACCCAAAATAAAAACGAAAACCAACAACTTTAAAAAAGTAATAAACCCATGACGTAGGTGAAATAAATTAACACGACTTCACGAGGACGGCCCACTCTGTTCACGGAGCCCTGCACCCGAAGCCACCTCCATTCGTGAGGAGGTTGGGGCGACACATCGAGCCTCAACTCAAGATCCTCGTTCCCTCGCGAGCCGAAATTCCGCCCCCGCCGCCGCCCGCGTCCACAAGCCCCTTCACAGGCGCACCTCGTGGTGACGCCCGNCTCTCTCTCTCTCTCCCTCACAGGTGAGCCAGCAAGCGGGTGACGCCCGTCTCTCTCTCTCTCCCTCACAGGTGAGCCAGCAAGCAGGTGACGCCCGTCTCTCTCTCTCTCTCTCCCTCACAGGTGAGCCAGCAAGCAGGTGACGCCCGNCTCTCTCTCTCTCCCTCACAGGTGAGCCAGCAAGCAGGTGACGCCCGTCTCTCTCTCTCCCTCTCCCTCACAGGTGAGCCAGCAAGCAGGTGATGCCCGTCTCTCCCTCACAGGTGAGCCAGCAAGCAGGTGACGCCCGTCTCTCTCTCTCTCACAGGTGAGCCAGCAAGGAGGTGACGCCCGTCTCTCTCTCTCCCTCACAGGTGAGCCAGCAAGCAGGTGACGCCCGTCTCTCTCTCTCTCTCTCCCTCACAGGTGAGCCAGCAAGCAGGTGACGCCCGTCTCTCTCTCTCACAGGTGAGCCAGCAAGGCGGTGACNGGGGGGGGGGTCAGCACAATTCTGGCTGTCGCCTGAAGCTCGTGGTGGTTGTTGTTGTTGTTGTCACCGGCGGAGGCGTCACGGTACTTGAATTGTAAATGTTTCAGGGGGTTCGACTCTCCAACACCAACCCGGCGTGCTGAAGTAGTGACGAATTGCCCACGTTTTGTTTACCTGACGAACCTTACTAATTGGCCGTGTCGGGTGGCGGCGGGTTTAACGACACAGTCATATTTACGGGAAATTGGTACCGAGACGATTTCGTGCTGCCGGTACCGGTGCGATGGAGCGTGGTACCGGTGACCCAGGAGAGGTTCCCGGATTCCAAATCCGCCCTCATCGTCGGCACTAAACAGCGCGGCGACGAATCCCGGCTCTGATTTAGTTTGTATCTCTCTCCGTCTCTCTCCGTGTGCTCCCCCCCTCCTCTCTCCCCCACTCTCTGTGTCTTTTCTTTATTTCCTTTGCGCTAAAAGGACAGCTGTTGTCAGCAGCCTGACTGATCAGCGCCTGGCAAACACAAAAGATTGCATTTCTCCTGTCCAGGAGATCAGTGCCGAGTGACACGGGAGAGGAGTTATTTCACACGCGTCATTAGACACGGACAACGCGACATCAATTCTTTTCAGCTTGATCTCTCACAACCTTCCAGTGAACCTTCGCTGCTGCTGCAGTTTGGGCTGGGAAGCGCAAATCTGCCTGGGCCTCTCGTCCCTTAGGGCATTCTATCTCTGATGCCGCTGCCGCCGCTGCTGCTGGGTTCGACACTGTCACGGAGAGGGAAGGGCGGGGTCCTTCGGTCCTTCGGTCCTTCGCAAACAACAAGAACCCCAAAACCCTCCCTCCGACTCTCTCTCCTCCTGCTCCCTCTCCTCCCCCGGCAACCACCCGCCAACGCGCGGCCTCGCCGTCAAAATATAAAAACAAATCGCCAACAAGCGAGTATCAGTGGCGGCACCTGCACACAGCCCCCTCCCCGTCTGCATGGAGACATCCACTCCACTCACACTACACACCACACACACTACCCCACACACACTACCCACAAACACCACTCACACCACCCCACACACACACTCACCACACACACACCACACCACACACACTACCCACACACACCTCACACACTACCCACACNCCACACACACCACACACACCACACACACCATCCACACACACACACCACTCACACCTCACACACTACCACACACAACACACACACCGCTCACACNACACACACCANCACACACACACACACACCACACACACCAACACACCACACACACCATCCACACCACACACACCACACCGTCTCCAGTCTACCCGCGACGGACACACGCACGGACGCAGTGATACGGGTCCTGGGGCTGCCAGTCGAACCCCCCCCCACCCCGAGCTCCCCCCCCCCCACTTCCTCCTCCCTCCGTCGGAATGAGACGGCGCTCGAGAGCTTTCGGGGAAATAAAAAAACTCAAATTTAGCGTCGCGATTTGCTTAGCGTCGCGATTTTGTTAATTCCCGCGATGATCGGACGCCACTCCCACCCCCCACCCCCCCAATCAAACGCCGGGGGTGCGTCTCGTGTGACACGACGACACTTGCCCGATGCCTAACTCGGCTCTCCGTCTCTGGAGCTCCCCGTAAGATCCTGGGGAGGCCAAGGAAGGAGGGGGGGGGGAGAGACGGTGCCGGGCCGACCCCACGCCGCGCGCACGTGCCGTGTCAGAATCTCAAGATGTATTGCATTCTGCATAAATCCGATGAGCCGCGAAGCTCTTTCTCACAAACGTCCCAATGAGGGCGGGCGGGTGAGAGGTGGAGGCAACAGGAACATCTGGGAGGCGACAGCAGCAGCAGTCGCAGTGACAACGACGGCTGCCAACAATTGCCCCAAGCTCTGCCAGTCCTCGACGTCTTCAGATGTTTTCGGCCAATTAACGAGGAGTTGTAAACGCGCGTGTTTGCCCGCCTTGTTCCGCCAACAGCAGTCGCCCCAGCAGCCTGGAGTTCAAGGTGCACCTAGCCTGGCACAAGCACCCTCGTGAGGTCACCGCCACTTCGCGGCGTGAACGGTGCTGGTGGTGTTGTTGTTGCTGCTGCTGCTGGTGCTGCTGCTGCTGTGCATGACCGGAACCATTACACTCTATTGTCACCGAGCAGGGAGGGGGGGGGCTTGTTGTGTGTTCGCGTGCATCTCACTGTCCAGAGCGCCTCGCAATGCGGAGAATACCGTCATGGCGAAGACGATGATGACGACGACGATGATGACGACGATGACGACGATGATGACGACGACGATGACGATGAAGACGACGACGATGAAGACGACGACGACGATGTTGACGACGATGATGACGATGTGCGCACGTAGACGTCAATACCCCCCAGCGCTCACCCCGTCCGTGGTCTCCGCCGCTCACTCGCACCAGAGGGGGAGCTGGCGTCGATGTTTGCCGCCACGGAAAACAAATAAATAAAGAGCGAGCGAGCGAGTGGCGGTGTGGGGGCAGAGAGGGAGGGAGAGAAACACGACTGTGGGTTTGTGTCGGAAGCCTGAGTCAGCATCTGTGCGTGACACTGCTAACGACAGCTGCCGTCTGGGAGCCGTGCTGGAGGAGGATGGAGGAGGAGGAGCAGACGTCGTGACAGACGAATGCAGAGCTCAGACAACAAACAAGCTGCAAATGTGAGACGCCAACTCAGGCGAGCCCTGTGATCCCACTTCTCGTCGGAGCCGGGACAGAGATGCACCACGTGGCACCACGAGACACCTGGTGGCACCACGAGGCACCTGGTGGCACCACGAGACACCTGGTGGCACCACGAGGCACCTGGTGGCACCACGAGACACCTGGTGGCACCACGAGGCACCTGGTGGCACCACGAGGCACCTGGGCCCACGTGGTACCACGAGGCACCTGGGACCACGAGGCACTACGTGGTACCACGAGGCACCTGGGATCACGTGGTACCACGTGGTACCACGTGGCACCACGTGGCACCACGAGGCACCACGAGGCACCTGGATCACGTGGTACCACGTGGCACCACGTGGCACCACGAGGCACCTGAGATCACGTGGTACTACGTGGCACCACGAGGCACCTGGGATCACGTGGTACCACGTGGCACCACGTGGCGCCACGTGGCACCTGGGATCACGTGGTACCACGTGGCACCACGAGGCACGTGCGGAGCGAGCGGTGGAGGTGGGGGGGGGGGCACCCTGGAGGTGACGCCGGTGGTGGCTCCGAGTTAGGCGCTCACACACACCCACAACAACAACAACCGCCATTCGCCACTAAGTGGCGGTGACGTCACCACGACGCTTGTGCCAGGCCATGTGCACCTTGAGGCCACGTGAAGTGTCGAACGCCCGCTGGCAGGAGGTCACGGGGCGACCAGCAGGTGCACGGGTCTACTGACCGAGATGACCGAGAAGGAGCAGGAGGAGCAGGAGGTGGTGGATCGGAGTCCTCGCTGTGGCGTCCGTCCCCGCCGCCGCCGCATGCACCTGGACGGACCGGGGCCTTCATGCCTGGGCCGTCGTGCCTGGGTCATCGTGCCTGGACCTTCATCCCTAGGCCTTCGTGCCTGGGCCTTCGTGCCTGGGCCTTGGTGCCTGGGCCTACGTCCCTGGGTCTTCGCCGGGCCTTCGTCAGGCCCTTCATCCCGGGTCGCCTCGGTCGCTCCTGGGGACACCTGCGCACGAAACGGCAGACGGAGCGGGAAAGTAAACGTGTCTCTACGAGTCGATGAACATCAATGTCAACATTCTTCTTCCTCCTGTGACTCGACCAAGAAGCCCGTGGATGAATTGAGACAACAAAACAGGATTGATGAATATTCCAAAAATTCATGCAACACAGGTTAACGTTAATCTGGGTCGCCTGGAACGTTCGTTTCAATAAATGGAATCACCGAATGTGATTGTGACAACAATTATAATAACCCCGTGTGTCCTGAATTTTGGGCCACCTTGTATACAAAAGGCAAAGCCCCCCCCCCTTATAGCCTTCTCAGGCTGTTGGGGCAAGTGCTGTTGGCGAGCGAGCATCTTATGAAGGCCGCCAGGGTGTGTGGTGTGGCCAACAAAGGCCGCCTTTGTCTCCCCGAGTGTTGACGTTAAACTATTAAACTATTTTACTTGACCAGGTAAGGACCCACTGAGCTGTTAAGCTCTTTCTCAGAAGTGACCTGGCGATCGCACATGACGGCTCAACCAAGTGGCTCTCTCCCCTACCACGCCTCTCCCCACTCTCTCCATGTCTCCGTCACACACTAAATGTTGCCTACTCTTCCACTCGTCTTCCTGTAAGAGACCCATAGACTCACACAGAGAGCCGTAGACTTGCGTAGAGACCCATGGATGCACACAGAGACCCATAGACTCACACAGAGAGAGCCGTAGACTTTCCTAGAGACCCATGGATGCACACGGAGACCCATAGACTCACACAGAGAGAGCCGTAGACTTGCCTAGAGACCCATGGATGCACACGGAGACCCATAGACTCACACAGAGAGAGCCGTAGACTTCCGTAGAGACCCATAGATGGACACGGAGACCCATAGACTCACACAGAGAGAGCCGTAGACTTGCCTAGAGACCCATGGATGCACACAGAGACCCATAGACTCACACAGAGAGAGCCGTAGACTTGCGTAGAGACCCATGGATGCACACGGAGACCCATAGACTCACGGAGACCAATAGACACTTAAGACGATGTTTTGTATTTTTACCAGGCAAGGCCCACTACTGATCTATACAGAAGCAACAATGGCTCCTCACAAATGACAGATCAAAATAAAGTGGCTTATCGTCGTGTGGAAGTGTACGCGGCACAATGTTGATTCCAAATGTGGAGGCAAAAACCTGGGAGGACCCCGGATAAAAATCCACGCCACCGCGGGGAGACACGCAAATTCTAAATATATAACAGGCGTCGGATCGAACCCGCGACCTCCTGTATACCAGGCGAGGTAGTTAACATTTCGTCACCGTGCACCCTGTACTGCCGACTGCTGGTCATCTCGCAAACAAACGTGTACGACGCTCTGCCTAACACGGGTGAGAGGAGGTCGCTGCTGCAGGGCGAAAAGGTCGTTACTGCGAGGTGAGAGGTCATTGCCAAGGGTCACAGGTCATCACTGCGAGGTGAAAGGTCATCGCTGCGAGGTGAAAGGTCATCGCTGTGAGGTGAAAGCTCATCGCTGCGAGGTGAAAGGTCATCACCTCGAGGTGAAAGGTCATCGCTGTGAGGTGAGAGGTCATTTATAAGGGGTCACAGGTCATCGCTGCGAGGCGAAAGGTCATCGCTGCGAGATGAAAGGTCATCGCTGCGAGGTGAAAGGTCATCGCTGCGAGGTGAGAGGTCATTGCTAATGGTCACAGGTCATCACTGCGAGGTGACAGGTCACCGCGAAGTGGTCACTGCTTCGGCTTGGGGGGGACTACATTTTCGTGCCCCTCCCCCATCCCCCTCCAATGGCGACTGCTGCATCCATTGGCCCAGCGACTCCTCCCAGAGCCACGTCAAGTTTCCCAGTTTGTTTGCTTAACCTGAGCACAGCCTCAGGAGAGCAGGGGTCGGTTTCTGTGAGTCTATGGGTCTCTGCGTGAGTCTATGGGTGTCTGTGTGAGTCTACGGGTCTCTGTGTGAGTCTACGGGTGTCTGTGTGAGTCTACGGGTCTCTGCGTGAGTCTACGGGTCTCTGTGTGAGTCTACAGGTCTGTGTGTGAGTCTGCGGGTCTCTGTGTGAGTCTATGGGTGTCTGTGTGAGTCTATGGGTCTGTAAGGAGTCTACGGGTCTCTGCGTGAGTCTATTGGTCTCTGCGTGAGTCTATGGGTCTCTGCGTGAGTCGTGGACTAACGTTCAGCATTGAAGCAAAGAGAAATCGGCGCAAAACAACCGTGGCATAGGACAAAAGAAAGGTCACTGACGGACATGCTGCCTGCATGTATGTAGTACATACATTGAACTTCTTTCACACCGTACATAGCCACCTGTGCTACTTGAAGTTGCGGGGTGGAAGGACAACAAACTAAACACAAACAAGCAGTTCCAAAGAAATGAGTTTGCCAATCTAAATTATTATTTAGAAGTGCATAGCTCCAGTGGCTGCCGAATATTGGAAGAGCGTTCCAGACGGCCGCATCATCAACATCACCTCCATCACCATCAACATCACCTCCATCACCATCAACATCACCTCCATCAACATCACCACCATCAACACCATCACCACCATGAACATCAGCACCATCAACATCACCACCATCAACACCATCACCACCATCAACATCAGCACCATCAACACCATCACCTCCATCACCACCATCAACATCACCACCATCAACATCACCTCCATCACCACCATCAACATCACCTCCATCATCACCACCATCACCACCATCAACATCACCATCACCACCATCAACATCATNACCACCATCACCACCATCACCACCATCAACATNACCATCACCACCATCAACATCACCTCCATTGCCACCATCACCTCCATCACCACCATCAACATCACCTCCATCACCACCATCAACATCACATCCATTGCCACCATCACCACCATCACCTCCATCACCACCATCAACACCATCACCACCATCAACATCACCACCATCACCACCATCATCACCACCATCATCACCACCATCAACATCACCTCCATCAACATCACCACCATCAACATCACCACCATCAACATCACCACCATCAACATCACCACACTCCATCACACCACCACCATCATCACCACCATCAACATNACCACCATCAACATCACCATCAACATCATCAACATCACCACCATCATCAACATCACCATCAACATCAACATCATCAACATCACCACCATCACCACCATCATCATCGTGCATGTATGTGCAGCACGAATGTCCAACTGCTTTCGCACCACTGTACGTAGCCACCGTGCTAATCGGAGGTCACTTGGGAGGGGGGAGGATGACGCGAAACGCACGAAGCGGTTGTCAAGAGACGCGTTTCCACGCCCGACGCGCCGCAGCGTCTCAAGAGAAAGCCAGGGGATGTCGTGGCGGCGAGGGCCGCGGATCGAGGCTCACGGCGAGGCACCACGAGCCACATCGACCCTGCGCTCTCGAGCTCTTCGCCTGGGCAGTAAAGTGTTTAACAAAAAGAACGTTCTGTTGTCAGCCAATAAAAAGTGGCAAAACACAGCTGCGTGCGTTGCGTCTCCGCGCGTGCTGTGCGTGCTTGTGTCCGTGCGTGCAAGTGGTGGCAAAGGGAATGAAAATCCAGAGCGCCCCAAGCGGATCAAAGGGGCCGGCGGATTTGGTGAACAAAAGGTGGGCCGCGTAAAACAGCGATCATGAAATACCAATAAACGTGGAGCACGCTGCGTCTCACTCTCGCGTCTCTCCATCTCTTCTGTCATCACACTCCCATTTTATATCGCGAAAGGGCNGGGGGGGGGGAGGCTAAAGTGCTTTCTGCTGCTGAGGGTACCAAACGGTGCCGTGTCCGACGCCCGTACGAGCGAGTGTCGCTGCCGCACCGGCAGCGCCGCCGCCGCTGCCGTGCCACGCCAGCTGGATCCAGCTCACGGCCAACATCGTGAGCACCTTTCACCCCCCCACCCCCCCGGGGCCCTCTCCCTAGGTCGGCTCGGCCTCGACCGCTTGCCGCAGAGAGCGCGGCCACAGACATCGGCGTGCGCGGAGGCAGAGGCGGCCCCGGGTCTTGCCACGGCACGGGACGTCGCGCCGGACTTTCGTAGTGGCGCCCACTGAACAAAACGCACTTGCCCTGGCGGTCTGCGGAGGCTACCTGGATTGANGGGGGGGGTCCTTTAGCCTTTGTCTTTGCTAAAATGGAGAATGACGAAAGATGAATTCGAGATGAAAAAAACTGTTCTCTGCACCCCACCCACCCCACGCGTTTAATTTTTTTAGGTCATGAGCAGTCGCGCCTCTCTCTCTCTCGAGCACGCAGCTCGCATTAGTCACGGCGCGACTGATTTCGGCTGAGAGAGGGAGAGGCGGGGGGGAGAGAGAAAAACATCCCGAATCCAACCTGACCTTAATTTAGCTGCCTCCGAGTTGTGCACAAAAAAATGAAATAATTAAAAACGCCAAATGTTTAAATGGCACAAAGATGAGCTCAGAGTGATTAGTCATAACGGGTGATACGGGGGAGGGGTGGGGTGAGGGGGGTAGTGGGGGCTGCCTCCATGACGTGTTCATCGCTCTCTACATTACACCTCAATCCACTGCTGGATTGAGCCCCCCCCCCGCCGTGTTGATCCTGGGGGGGGGGGGCGGGGCGGAGGTNGGGGGGGGTAGCCTGTGACGTCACCCGAGAGGCGGCGTCGTGGCTTCGCGTGGAACTCATCCAGCAGCGGATGGGGGGGGGGGGGCGGCTCGACTCGGCTCATCACCCTCGCTCCGCGGGTCGGTAAAGCGAGCGCCGCTCTGTGCTGAAGTGAGAATGAGAATCAGCATCTTGCATTCAAGCTGCAGGAGGAATCCGAAGAGCTGTGAAGCTCTTCTTCTTCACAGGTGTCCAGTCGGGGCACGGGCTCAGAGCGTCACGACCACGAACAATGCAAGAGGTCACCAGCGGCCGTCCTGTGGATAGGCTCATTGGGGACAAAGACAAAGATCCCCGTATAGCATGAACAGACTGCAGGGGCAAGTGCTGTTAGCGAGTAGCACCTGTGAAGGCCGGCACGACGCAGAGGGGGTGGGTGGCCAGCACCACGCCCGGCCGCCTTTGTCTCCCCAGTGGCGATGTTTACTACACACCGCACCAGGTACTCATTTGAGGCCGAGTCGACTTAGGAGAGGCCCATGACCGGTTCAGATGTTCGTCACCGGTGTTGGTGGCCGTGAGTGGGAATCGAACTCGGTCGGCGGGTTTGCAGCGGAGTGCGCTAACCGCTGCACCACCGCTCCCCCTCAATGTGGACCACACGCAGCATCACAGCGCAATCCTCGCCGCGACTGCAACGCCTGGCAGGCCCCTGCAAAACAGTCTTAGCTCGGCCAGGTTTCCTGGCTCAATAAAATAGAGGTAAATAAATAATTATTTACACATTTTTTTATCGAGGGCTTTTGTTTGAGCAGGCAACCTCTGGGCCAGTTTCGACGTTTAAAATCAAGAGGTCGTTCTAGTAACTCATTTTTATTTGAGAGCGAGCCCACTGAGCTATATAGCGTTTTCAGAAGGACCTGGCCACCATAAATGATGGCCAACGAAGTGATCATCATCATCACATGGCAATTATACAGCAGCACGCGTGACGTCATTTCTAAACGTGGAGGTACTGGAGAGCCGGAGAGAAAATCAGCAAACCATGGGGAGAGAGAGTGAGAGACACGCAAACTCCAAATATACAGCAGCAGGCGTCAGGGTCGGGATCAAACCCACGACCTCCTGCACACCAGGCGAGGTAGTCAACATCTCCTAGCCACCGTGATGATGATGAGAGACGCAGACTACAAATATACAACAGCAGGCGTCAGGGTCAAGATCAAACCCACGACCTCCTGTACACCAGGCGAGGTAGTCAACATCTCCTAGCCACCGTGATGATTGAGAGAGAGACGCAAACTCCAAATATACAGCAGCAGGCGTCAGGGTCGAGATCAAACCCACGACCTCCTGTACATCAGGCGAGGTAGTCAACATCTCCTAGCCACCGTGATGATGAGAGAGAGGCGCAAACTCCAAATATACAGCAGCAGGCGTCAGGGTCGAGATCAACCCACGACCTCCTGTACATCAGGCGAGGTAGTCAACATCTCCTAGCCACCATGATGAGAGAGAGGCGCAAACTCCAAATATACAGCAGCAGGCGTCAGGGTCGAGATCAAACCCACGACCTCCTGCACACCAGGCGAGGTAGTCAACATCTCCTAGCCACTGTGATGATGATGATGAGAGAGACGCAGACTCCAAATATACAGCAGCAGGCGTCAGGGTCGAGATCAAACCCACGACCTCCTGTACATCAGGCGAGGTAGTCAACATCTCATAGCCACCGTGATGATGAGATAGAGAGACGCAAACTCGAAATATACAGCAGCAGGCGTCAGGGTCGAGATCCAACCCACGACCTCCTGCATACCAGGCGAGGTAGTCAACATCTCCTCGCCACCACGAGGCGAGGAGGGCCTCAGGGAGGCAAGGCTAAACTGGGACCCCACGCGGTCATCACCGTCAGCCCCTCCCACTTTTACATAGACACGCCCACTCAGCCACCAGCGCCACCAGCGCCACCAGCACCACCAGCGCCACCAGCGCCCCGTTCAACGCAACGAAACGCCCCGCGCGGAGCGTCACAATGGAGCGTCACAATGGAGCGTCACAATGGAGCGTCACAATGGAGCGCGTAGTGTCACAATGAAGCACAGAGCGTCACAATGGAGCACAGAGCGTCACAATGGAGCGCGTAGCGTCACAATGGAGCGCGCGACAACTCCGCCCCGCGTGTGCACGTGCGCTAGGAGCGGCGGTGGCCGAGCGGACGAGCCGGAGCAAAGTCCGTCGGCCCACGTGGGCCGGGACACTGGAGTGGTGGACAACGGTGGGCGCGTTCCGTTTTGCTGGAGGACGCAGAGCGCCGCGTCCCAGCCGCTGTTTGACTCGTTTCAGGCTGAGTAGACCCAGCGGCGGGATGTTAACTCCCTCGCCCGGTACGCAGGAGGTCGTGGGTTCGATCCCGACCCTGACGACGCCTGCCGATGTTTATTTGGAGTCTGCGTGTCTCTCTCCCGTGGTCGCGTGGATTTTTCTCCGGTTTTTCCCTCCACGTTTAGAATCAACGTCACCACGCGTTTAGAGAGTTTGTCCACACGACGGTGATGATGATGAGAAGCCGTTTGTGTTGAGATATCATTTGTGACGACCAGGTCGCTTCTGAGAAAGGGATTACACAGCTCAGAGTGGACTCTACCCGGTAAAATAACAAAAATAGTTTCATATTTTAGTTTGATTTGGCAGTGAGCAGAATTGCCTCTCCACGCTCTCTGTGGTGGTGGTTGGGAGGGTTGGGGGGGTAGGGGGGTAGGGGTGGGGGTAGGGGTGGGGGTAGGGGGGGAGGTCGTGGGGAGGAGGGGTGGGGGCACTTGGGGGGAGTGGGGAGGAGGGGGAGGGGCACTTGGGGGATGAGGGGGAGGGGGGGCCACGTCAAGAGAGATTGATGAAGAGCTCCCCACTCGAGACTGGAATCCAGGCCACGTCCCCCGGGTGGGGCCCCTGCCAACGTCACCGGACCCCGATAATCGCGAACGTCCACGCGTGGCGCACACACGGAGCNGGGGGGCGGGACGAGGGGGTCCCCCCACGCCCCCCCCCTTGTTTACCCCACCGGAAGGGCCGATGTTCTAGAGTTACGTCTGTAGACGTCCGTCAACACTTCCCGACAGGGCGCTCAGCTCCGACGCGTTAAATGTCACGCAGAAAACAAACGCCAAATTCAACGATCTCTCTCCTCTCTCTCTGTCTCCTCTCTCCGTCTCCTCTCTCTCGCTGTCTCCTCTCTATTTATGGGGGGGGGGGGCCGTGGCGAAACATTTCGCCGCTCGATGAGCGACGAGGTTCTTCAGCTTTGGAGAGGCGCAGAAACTAAACGATCAAACTATCAAACTCTTTTTTTAAATTTTGACCAGGTACGGCACCCACACTGAGCCGTGCTCTTTCGCAGAAGCGACCCTAGCGATCACAATTCATAGCAGATCACCCAAGTGGCTTGTCATCATCATCGTCATTATTATCATCATTATCCTCATCATCATAATCTTCAATCATCATTATCATCATTATCATGATAATCATTATCACCATTATCACCATTATCATCATTATCATCATGATCATGATCATCATTATCATCATATCATTATCGTCATCACCATTATCATCATTATCATGATCATCATTATCGTCATCATCATCATTATCATCGTCATCATGATCATCATCATTATCATCGCGTGGAAATTTTAACCAGCAGCCAAATACTCCAAACGCGTGGGGCTGGCTGCGTTGTGGTCGGACAGAAAAAGCTTCTGCCGAATCTTTCTTGGCAAAGCGCAGAAGTTGTTTCTCTTTGAAAAATGGCAGCGGCGGCGGCCACGATAAGAGAGCGGCGACCCCGCGGCGGCACACAGAGAGCGACACACAGAGAGACACACACAGACACACACACACAGACACAGACACAGAGACACACACAGACACACAGAGACACACACAGACACACACACAGNCACAGAGAGACACAGACACACAGAGAGACACACACACAGACACACACACAGACACACAGAGAGAGNCACACACACAGACACACACACAGAGAGAGAGAGAGACACACACAGACACGGGTTAGAGAGAGAGACACACAGAGAGAGACACACACACAGAGACACACACACACAGAGAGACACACACACAGAGAGACACACACACACACACAGAGAGACACACACAGAGACACACAGAGCGGCGCTCGCCATCCACGAGGTCGCGGAGTTCAGATCCTGTCTGGGGTGCTCTGTGGGCCCATCATCATCCAGCACCTCTGGGGGGGGGGGGTCGATAAAGTGAGCACCGCTCTGTGGGGGAAGTCGACATAGGTGGTTGTCATACGCACGCGAACTCGTCCCTGCCATGGGAAAATGGAATTTCCACCACACGGCTCTGACTTGTTTACAACAACAAAAACAACAACAAACATCCTCGCTGCGGTGTGGTGATGTTTGGACAGTGTCAAGAATGTCGCTGCGTGTGTACGTGCTGCGTGTGCTGCGTGTGTACGTGTGTGTGTGTGCGTGTGTGTGCGTGCTGCGTGTGTGCTTGTGTGTGCTGCGTGCGTGTGTGCGTGCTGCGTGTGTGCGTGCTGCGTGTGCTGCGTGTGTACGTGTGTGCGTGTGCTGCGTGTGCGTGTGTGTGCGTGCTGCGTGTGTGCGTACTGCGTGTGTGTGCGTGCTGCGTGTGTGCGTGCTGCGTGTGTGTGCGTACTGCGTGTGTGTGCTGCGTGTGCTCTTCCGACTAAAGTGGTCACGTGCCCCACCACCTCCGGTCCCACCGGCGACCCACGTGGACAACACGCGACGATGAACGGGCGCCCTGGCTGGAGCGCCTCACGCCTCCACCCTGGCCAGCTGCTCTGCGTGTACAGCTATCCACGTGNCCCCCCCCCAACGCCCCCCACTTCGCCTCGTTACCCCTCCAACCACGAACCGACTCATCACCAAACACAACAACAACCGCCATTCGCCAATAAGTGGCGGTGACGTCACCACGACGCTTGTGCCAGGCCATGTGCACCTTGAGGCCACGTGAAGTGTCGAACGCCCGCTGGCAGGAGGTCACGGGGCAGACCCAGCAGGTGCCACGGGTCGACTGACTGAGATGACCGAGATGACTGGCTGATGCACCACCTGTGCCCCCTACTGTGCAAACTTGCGGTGCTTTAGCCACCGAGCGCTCTGCTCGTTGTTGTGAGCGTCGCTCCTCCCCCCTCCGTTGTTGTTGGAGGGCGACTGCCTCCAACTGCCCAGTAGCGTTCTTCACAAGCCTCCACAGAGGCCGATTTTGACACCGCTGGTACCAGTCATCGGCAAAGTCCACTCAGCTCCACATCCTTCTGTACCACATCACTCCATCTCTTCTCCAGGCCGTGCCACGCCCGTTTATCCCCCTCGATCCGGCCGAACAAAAGCTGCTTAGGAATGCGGTGGCTGGACATGCAGGCAACATGACCCAGCCAACGCAGCCTTGCCTGCCGGAGGAGCTCACCGATGTGACTTTTGTCCAGATCTTTCAAGGATTTGTGAGCTCCTCACACAATCCAGCATGGTTAAACTCAGGATGGATCGTAGGCAAGCCAGCCTAAATGTTTCTAACTGGCGAAGATGTTCCATTAGGGGGTCCACGTTTCGCAAGCGTAGAGAAAGGAGGGAATGACTCTGGCCGAGAAGACCCAAAGCTTTGTGCAGAGCGACAGACCAGGTAGCTTCCACACAGCGTTACGCAAAGGATGAAAAGATAATGCCGCTCGACTGATTCGGAGTGAGACTATCTGCTGTTAAACCGAAGCCGGTTATGAGCACACTGCCCAGGTATGGGAAACTCTTCCCTCTCTCCACAACTGCCCCATCACTGATTGGAGTTGTGGGGTGGAGTGTCCGATGGTACAAAATACCCAGGCAGTGCTTCGTTTTGGTGGGGCTGATGGTGGCACGCTCCAGTCTCAGCAGCAGCATCTCCAACTCCTCCTCTGAGTGAGCAGCAATTACCAGATCATTGGCATACATAACATGGTTGAGCAATAGAGAGCCATCCCTTGACCGCACCCAGGCATCGATCAGCCTCCCATTGTATCTGTACCAGATGGAAATTCCTCTGGTACAGCTATTGAAGGCTTCACGAACTACGCGGTTGAAATAGATGTTAAATAATATAGGAGCCAGAGGACATCCCTGTCGCATCCCAAGGTGTTCAGGGAATGGCTCCGACCCCTGACCACGTAGGTCCTTAATGATCGTGAGCAGAGGGTCAGGGACTCCGAAAGCACAAAGAACAACCCAGAGGCCAGGCCTACTGATGGTATCATAGGTCTTGACCAGGTCAATAAAGCAGAGATGTAGGTCTTGTTGGAATTCCCTACACCTCTGCTGTAGCAGAAAGACAGAAAATATGGCATCTGTGCAAGACCGCCCTTTCCTGAAACTGCATTGGGGCTCCGCAAGCCTCTCCTCAGCGTGCCTAACAAGGCGATGTTGAATAATCCTTGCCAGGACCTTTCCCGGCACACTCAGGAGTGAGATGCCCCTGTAGTTGTTGCAGTCTGTCCGGTCCCCTTCTTAAAGAGGGGGACCACCAGGGCATCCTTCCAATCCTGCGGAACCCGTCCGGTGGTCCAGACTGTTATGATGTCATGTAGGGCAGTCTGTGCACAAACGCCACCCTCCCTCAGCATTTCGCTTAGGAGATTATCTCTGCCCGGTGCCTTTCCTGGTCTCAGACTCTGGAACGCCTTCAGTACTTCCTCAACAGATGGCACTTTAGCCAGCCACTCACAGGGGTGACTTCTTCCAATATTTGAGGCACCGCAGCCTCAGCAGGGTCATTCCCACTTCGTGCCACGTTGTTATCCAGGTTGAGGGATGTCCCTCCCCCAGGACCTCACAGAAATGCTCAGCAAATCTGCAAACCTGTTCCTGGGGGTCGGAGATTGGATCACCGTTCTTTCCCCTAATGATGGTAATAGGTGTGGCGCTACATGTTACTTTCACACACATTCACACACTCACTCACACACTCACATATTCACTCACTCACACACTCTCACTCACTCACACACTCACACATCACTCACACACTCACTCACTCACGCACTCACACACTCACTCACACACACACACTCACACACTCACTCACACATTCACTCACACACTCACTCACACACTCACACACTCACACACTCACTCACTCACAACCTCGAGCTCCCGAATCAGACACCCGCACGGGCGGCGAACTCACGGTCAGAGCGGCCCCCGGGGGTTGGTCTGGTGGTGGTGGGGTGGTGGTGGTGGGGTGGTGGTGGTGGCAGATTGTGGAGTCGCGCGGAATTCTGGCAGCGGGATGTGAAGTGACACGTGACAGACTGGTGTGTCACTGCCTGGAATTGACAGATGCCACACCTCTGGGGAGGCGCTGTTACCAAACACCGATACTGACCTGGGGGGGGGGGGGGCTATGGTTGGTTGGTGGGGCGGCAGGGAGCGTGGGGGGGGGAGCCCGGGGCCCGACTGACGTTCGCATCAGATCACTGCCGAAAATATAAACAGCTGTGCCGCGCGGGCGGGAGGGCGAGAGCCCTCGACGGCTTTCTTCGTGACCCATGAACTCGTCTCTCGCGCGTCCTCAACAGCCCACAGCCACCACCCCACTCCTCCTTCTTAGACCGCGGTGCTGGTTGTTGCTGACCGGTTTTTTTGGGGGGGGGGTTGTTGGGGGGGGCAGGGAAGGGAGGAGGGTGGAGGGGACATTGCTTAGCAACCGTTGTGTTGTTGTTGTTAAATAAAAATGGACGTGACGCTCGCTCTGCGGTTTTGAGTTGAACATGTTTTTTTACACAAAACCACTGCGAGGGATTTACGGGGGGCGGGCGGTGGGGGCAGGGGGGCAGGGGGGGCAGCANGGGGGGGTGTAAGGAAGCTGCCCCGGTGCTTTCGACATTTCTGGGCATGCGTGGCGGACAGCGACAAACGTCAAAAGGAAAATAAAACCCTTCACCGGACACCGTCGCCCGTCTTTGCAATGACTTCCGCCGCAGCGTAACATCAGCGCACGCGGACCACCCAGCCCGCCCGCACGCCCGGCCACCCCGTCCGTGCCGCGCCGTCACCGCCACCGCACGGGCACCGGGCCACCCACAGCCGCTCGAGGGCTCAACGGACCGAGGCGGCCCTCGCCGCTCTCGGCAAACAAATCGAATCGTCGAACTAAACTGGGAAGGAATGTTGTTTTGTTTGTTATTGTGAGCAGGCGAGGCCCACCACTGAGCTGCCGCGTACACGTTGTTCAGAAGCGACCTGGCTGTCGCGGGTGATAACTCGACGAAGTAGTGGTGGCTCACCACCACCACCATCATCATCATCCTCGCCGCGTGGATGTGCATAGCGGCAGCCAAACACTTGAAACGGGTGACGTCGAGTCTAAATGTGGGGGATAAAACCGGGGTGTGGATGGGGGAGAAGTCCAGGAACGGTTCCGGACGTCAATGAGCCCTGGCCGGGATCAAACTCGGGTGGGCGGGTTCGCAGCGCAGTGCGACCTGGCAATCACAGATGCGGCGCAGACGAACGCAGAGACACAACAACAACACAACANCAACACAACAACACAACAACAACAGCAGCTGTCGTTCGCCACTAAATGGCGGTGATGTTAGCGCAGCAGTTGTGCCAGGCTAGGTGCACTCTGAGGCCACGTAAAGCGTGGAAGGCTCACTGCTTGACAGGAGGTCACGGGGCAGACACAGGTGTTACGGGTTAGGTGACTGACAGACAGAATTTGACAGACCAGAACAATGCAAACCCAGCCAATGTCCATCATCATTACCATCATCGCACCTCCGATTGGCACGGTTGGCTGCGTACGGCGCGAAAGAAGTTCTACGCGCGTACGTGCATCCATCATCATCACCAGGGGCAGGCAGTCAGTCAGGGAGGGAGGCAGACGACGCGGAGAGAGAGAGAGAGACACAAGACGGGCCCGCCCTGCGCGTAGGGCCACCACGACCCTGACAGGCGCGGAGAGGCGCCGCCACTCCTGGAAAGCGTTCCAGAGGTGCGGGAGGGGGGGGGGAAAGGTGGAGAGACAGATTGACGATGCGATGGGATGACGTGCTCCGTGTTGGGGGTCCGGGGAGGGGTGGAGTGGGAGGGGTGAGTGGAGTGGGGGTGAGTGGAGTGGGGGGAGTGGGGGGGAGTGGGGGGAGTGGGGGGGTGGAGTGGGGGGGTTGAGTGGGGGGGAGTAGGTGGGGGGTGGGTGGGGGGGGAGTGGGGGGTGGGTGGGTGGGTGGGTGGGTAGAGTAGGGGGGTGGGTGGAGTGTGGGTGGGGTGAGTGGGGTGGGTGGGTAGAGTAGGGGTGGGTAGAGTAGGGGGTGGGTAGAGTAGGGGGTGGGTGGAGTGTGGGGGTGGGTGGGTGAATGGGTGGGTGGGTAGGGTGGGTTGAGTGGGTGGAGTGGGTGGGTGGGTGGAGTGGGTGGAGTTGGAGGGGTGGGTGGAATTGGGGGGTGGTGGAGTGGGTGGGTGGTGGAGTGGGTGGGTGGGTGGGGTGGGTGGGGTGGGTGGGGTGAGTGGGTGGGTGGGTAGGTGGGTTGAGTGGGTGGGGTGGGTGGAGTGGGTGGGTGGGTGGGGTGGAGTGAGTGGGTGGGTGGGTAGAGTGGGGTGGGTGGGTGAGTGGGTGGGGTGGTGGAGTGGGTGGGGTGGGTGGAGTGGGTGGAGTTGGGGGGTGGGTGGAGTTGGGGGTGGGTGGGGTGGGGGGGGTTGAGTCACGTGCTCGGGGCCTGGCGATGCTGCACTGAGTCTGCGGTGCAGAAAAAGGCCACGGCCAGACGAGCTGGAACCGGCAGGGCGATGAAAGAAGATGGGGGGGAGGCAGGAGGGGCAGGCGAGGAGGGGAGGGTGTTAGGTCGGACAAAGAGAGAGAGGGGGGGGGTAGATGTNGGGGGTGAATGTGGGGGGGGATGTGGGGGGGGGAGGGTGAATGTGGGGGGGGTGTGAATGTGGGGGGTGGATGTGGGGGGGTGGATGTGGGGGGGGGGTGGATGTGGGGGTGGATGTGGGGGGTGGATGTGTGGATGTGGGGGGGTGGATGTGGGGGGGTGGATGTGGGGGGGGTGGATGTGGGGGGGAGGGTGAATGTGGGGGGGTGGATGTNGGGGGGGGGTGTGAATGTGGGGGGTGGATGTGGGGGGGGGGGTGGATGTNGGGGGGGTGGAGTGGGGGGGTGGATGTGGGGGTGGATGTGGGGGGGGGGTGGATGTGGGGGGGGGGTGGATGTGGGGGGGGGTGGATGTGGGGGTGGATGTGGGGGGGTGGTGTGGATGTGTGGGGTGGATGTGGGGGTGGATGTGTGGGGTGAATGTGGGTGGTGGATGTGTGGGGTGGATGTGGGGGGTGGATGTGGGGTGGATGTGGGGGTGGATGTGGGGGGGGGGTGGATGTGGGGGGGTGGATGTGGGGGGGAGGGTGAATGTGGGGGGGGGTGTGAATGTGGGGGGGTGGATGTGGGGGGGGGGGTGGATGTGGGGGTGGATGTGGGGGTGGATGTGGGGGGTGGATGTGGGGGGGGGTGGATGTGGGGGGGGGGGTGGATGTGGGGGGGGGTGGATGTGGGGGGTGGATGTGGGGGGGTGGATGTGGGGGGGGGGTGGATGTGGGGGGGGGTGTGAATGTGGGGGGTGGATGTGGGGGGGGGTGGATGTGGGGGTGGATGTGGGGTGATGTGGGGGGTGGTGTGGATGTGGGGGGATGTGGGGGGGATGTGGGGGGGGGTGTGGATGTGGGGGGTGATGTGGGGGGGTGGTGAATGTGGGGGGTGGATGTGGGGGGGATGTGGGGGGGGGGTGTGAATGTGGGGGGTGAATGTGGGGGGTGAATGTGGGGGGGGTGGTGAATGTGGGGGGTGGATGTGGGGGGATGTGGGGGGGGGTGTGAATGTGGGGGTGAATGTGGGGGTGAATGTGGGGGGGTGGTGAATGTGGGGGTGGATGTGGGGGGTGAATGTGGGGGGGGTGGTGAATGTGGGGGGTGGATGTGGGGGGGATGTGGGGGGGGTGTGAATGTGGGGGTGAATGTGGGGGGGTGGTGAATGTGGGGGTGGATGTGGGGGTGAATGTGGGGGTGGATGTGGGGGTGAATGTGGGGGGTGGTGAATGTGGGGGTGGATGTGGGGGGTGAATGTGGGGGTGGATGTGGGGGGTGAATGTGGGGGGGGTGGTGAATGTGGGGGTGGATGTGGGGGTGGATGGGGATGTGGGGGGTGGATGTGGGGTGGATGTGGGGGGTGGATGTGGGGGTGAATGTGGGGGGGGGGTGGATGTGGGGGGGATGCGGTAACACCGAGAGAGGAATGTCGCGGCGACGTCGCGCGCGGTGCCGGCTCCTCTACCCCCCCACCCCCCACCACCGTCACCGCCCCCGCCACCTCGCGGCCACCGGCGCCTTTGTCTTAGAGAGGGGGGGGGGGCGAGAGAGGGGGGGGGCGAGAGGCGGGGGGGGCGAGAGAGGGGGGCGATAGAGAGGGGGGGCGAGAGAGGGGGGGCGAGAGAGGGGGGCGAGAGAGGGGGGCGACAGGCGGGGGGGGGCGAGAGANGGGGGCGAGAGAGGGGGGCGAGAGAGGGGGGGCGAGAGAGGGGGGGCGAGAGAGGGGGGCGAGAGAGGGGGCGACAGGCGGGGGGGCGAGAGANGGGGGGGGGCTCGCCCCGAACCTCTCGCGCGCTCGCGAGGTCGGCGCGCCACCGACTCGTCACGAACTGAGCAAATAGACACGTGACGATTTACACGCGTGTCTCACGTGTGTATATGTGTGTGTGTGTCTCACGTGTGTATGTGTGTCTCATGTGTCTCACGTGTGTATATGTGTGTGTCTCAGGTGTCTCACGTGTGTATATGTGTGTGTCTCAGGTGTCTCACGTGTGTATATGTGTGTGTCTCATGTGTCTCACGTGTGTATATGTGTGTGTCTCAGGTGTCTCACGTGTGTATATGTGTGTGTCTCAGGTGTCTCACGTGTGTATATGTGTGTGTCTCATGTGTCTCACGTGTGTATATGTGTGTGTCTCATGTGTCTCACGTGTGTATATGTGTGTGTCTCATGTGTCTCATGTGTGTATATGTGTGTGTCTCATGTGTCTCATGTGTGTATATGTGTGTGTCTCATGTGTCTCACGTGTGTATATGTGTGTGTCTCATGTGTCTCATGTGTGTATATGTATGTGTCTCATGTGTGTATATGTATGTGTCTCATGTGTCTCACGTGTGTATATGTGTGTGTCTCATTTGTCTCATGTGTGTATATGTGTGTGTCTCATGTGTCTCATGTGTGTATATGTGTGTGTCTCATGTGTCTCACGTGTGTATATGTGTGTGTCTCATGTGTCTCACGTGTGTATATGTGTGTGTCTCATGTGTCTCACGTGTGTATATGTGTGTGTCTCATGTGTCTCATGTGTGTATATGTGTGTGTCTCATGTGTCTCATGTGTGTATATGTGTGTGTCTCATGTGTCTCACGTGTGTATATGTGTGTGTCTCATGTGTCTCATGTGTGTATATGTATGTGTCTCATGTGTGTATATGTATGTGTCTCATGTGTCTCACGTGTGTATATGTGTGTGTCTCATTTGTCTCATGTGTGTATATGTGTGTGTCTCATGTGTCTCATGTGTGTATATGTGTGTGTCTCATTTGTCTCATGTGTGTATATGTGTGTGTCTCATTTGTCTCATGTGTGTATATGTGTGTCTTTGTCTCATGTGTGTTATGTGTGTCTCATGTGTCTCACGTGTGTATANGTGTGTGTCTCATGTGTCTCACGTGTGTATATGTGTGTATGTGTCTCATGTGTGTATGTGTGTCTCATGTGTCTCACGTGTGTATATGTGTCTCATGTGTTTCATGTGTTTCATGTGGGTGTTTACGTCTTTTCATGTGTTTTGTGTGTGTGTGTTTTATGTGTTTTCATGTGTTTCATGCGTGTGAATGTGTTTCATGTGTGTGTATGTGTGTATGTATGTATGTGCGTGTGAATGTGTTTTGTATGTGTGTTTTATGTGTTTTAGGTGTGAGTGTATATGTGTGAGTGGGAGCGGTAGCGTAGCGGTTAGTGCTCACGGCCAACACCGATGACGATTATCTGAGCGGGTCCTGGGCCTCCCCTAGGTCGACTCAGCCTAAAATGAGTACCTGGTGCGGTGTGTAGTAAACATCGCTACTGGGGAGACAAAGGCGGCCGGGCGTGGTGTTGACCCCCCACCCATTCGTGTGGCGTGCCGGCCTTTACAGATGCTACTCGCTAACAGCACTTGCCCAGCAGTATGTTAAGGCTGCACGGGGATCTTTGTCTTTGTCCCCGCGTTTTTATTTTCGTGCTGTTCCCGTCTCTCGCTTGGCCGCAGTGGGGAGGTTTTGGGGGGGTGGGGAGGGGCTAGGGGGGATGGGGGGGCCAGGGGGGATGGAGGGGGGCCAGGGGGGGATGGAGGGGGCCAGGGGGGATGGAGGGGGCTNGGGGGGGGATGGAGGGGGGCTGGGGGGATGGGGGGCTGTGGGGGGGGCTAGGGGGGCTGGGGGGCTGTNGGGGGGGGTGCTCCCCCCGCCGTGCCAGCACGCGCGGTCCGAGCGGCCGAGTGCTCGAGACGCAGCTGCGAGCGGCGGGGGCTGACGGAGCGTCGTCCATCATCCGTGGCGCATTTTGGCGATAATTTTGTGTTTTTCCACGACTTGCCTGGTCGGTGTCCGCACTCGGAGGAAGGCGNCCCCCCCCCCCTCTTCTGCTGACCTTGCCGAGAGAAACACGAGCGAGCCGACGGCACCAAACATCATCGTCGTCGTCGTCGGCAAGACGAAGATTTGCTCAGCGTGTAGCACTCGGCAGGGGCCCGTCTCGGGGCGAGTGCTGCTACCGTGAGCGAGGGGCACCCAGCACCACGCCCGGCCGCCTTTGTCTCCCAAGTGGCGACGTTCACACACTGCGCCCGGGTGGCGGCAGTGCTTCGTTTGAGGCCGAGTCGACCCAGAAGGAGGCCCCGGGTCCAGGCTGTCGGTGGCCCGCGAGCCGGGAGTGGACCTCGGCCCCTGCCGCCGCAGCCACCAAGAGCGGCTCTCCCATCGGGGCACCGCCCGGAGCCACCCCCCTCCCCCGCAGTGCCCCCCCCCCGCAGTGCCCCCCCCCGCAGAGGGAGGCGTGAACTGGAACAACGCCACTGGAGAATTTGGCCGCTGCTATGAATTTCCATGTCAAGGCGATGATGATGATGATAAGCCGGCGGGTTCGTTGAGCTGCTATCACTTGGGATAGCCAGGTCGCTTCTGAAACAGAGCCACGTAGCTTAGCAGTGGGCCTCACCTGGTCAAACAGGCCTACCTGGCCATAGGCCTTACCTGGCCAAACAGGCCTACCTGGCCAAACAGGCCTTACCTGGCCACAGGCCTTACCTGGTCAAGTGAAACATTGTTTAGAGGTCGACTGCTCGCCGCGCGGACAGACCGGCACCGTGCACGAGGGGATGTCGGTGCCCGTCACCAAACACGTGACGATGCTCACACTTCCCAATGCAGTACGGTACTCATTTGAGGCCGAGCCAACCTAGGGGAGGCCCAGAACCGGTTCAGTTGATCGTCACGGTCCAACACCCACCGGCACACGGTTGGGTGTCGTGGAGTGGATGCGTGGACACCACTCAGCACACTGTGGGTGACGGCGACGGTGGTGGTGGTGGTGGTGGTGGTGGTTAGGGTGGTGGTGGTGGTTAGGGTGGTGGTGGTGGTGGTTAGGGTGGCGGTGAGGGCAGGGAGGTTAGAGACTCGAAGGGTGGAGTGTACTTGTGCGTGTGTCGAACATCTTTTCGCACCGAACGTGGCCAACCGCACCAATCGGAGGTGCCGGGGGAAGGACAACAAACTAAAGACAAATAGAAGTTTTAAAGAAACGACACTTTTATATATTGACGCAATCTAACCCAAAATAAGCCTGGATTGTGGATTAAAGAAACGAGTTTGTCGATCTAGACGACGATTTAAAAGTGCACAGCTCCAGTGGCGTCCTAATATGGGAAGGGAGAGCGTTCCAGACGGCCGCGGAAGCACGTCTGGAAGCGGCGTGCGATGCGACGGCCGCCGTCTTCGTCCGACTGCTGAGCCAGAAGCCGCCACCGCTGCTGCCGCCGCTGCTGCTACGAGGATGATGATGGGAGTTGGCGTGATGGTGGTTTACGCTCCTTGACGAGATCAGCGCGGTGTTGTGGTTCATTGCTTGGAGAGGGCACATCTCTGCAAGTGAGGGTGATGTCCGAACAGGTCAAAGGCAGCGGTGGAAAATCCACGTTTCTATGGCAGGAGCGAGGCTACCCAAAGGACAACAGCTGTTGACTTCTCCCACAAAGTGGCACAGCACTCATTTTGATGACACCCAGGGGAGGATGATGATGGGTTATATCCCCCTCCCTACACTGCACCGCCGACCCCCTCCTGCCCACCCCCCCCTCCTGCACCCGCCCCCCAAACCCCAACCAGGCGTTGAACCCGCAACCTTCCGACCGCGGGCCGATGGTCGAGACTAACAAAGGAACGGCAGCCGAGGCAAAGCACCGTGCCCCAGAGGGCTACGTGGGCGGACCGCCACATCGTAGGAGACGTGGCGGCTTGGGGAGGTGTTCATCCAGCAGTGGATCGACCACGGCTGACGACGACGACGAGGCCGGCGGCGACGGCGGCGACGGTGACGGACAGGCGAGGCGAGCCGAGCGCCGTCAGGACCCGCGCCGCCAAAACGGACCTGGGGGTCACCGACAGGTAAAGCTGACGGGTGACGGACGGCATGGTGCCGTCGCCACGGCAACGCGCTCCCTCCGTCTCCCTCTCGCCACGAGCGGCCGAGCTGCGCACCTGCGGGTCGCCTCCGTCGCTCGTTTGTTGTTGTTGTTGTTGACAATGGTGTCGTTGTCACGCCAACGGTCGGCGCCCGGGGCAGCGACTCGACACGTCCGTCGATAACGCTTTGCCCCCACAAAATGTAAACAAATCTCTCGATCCATTTATCTCTCCATCAGGGGGTGCCACTCAAACATCGCAGTTTGTGGCGTTGAAGGTCACCACGCGTCGTCTCCGGCTGCTCCACTGAAGCCCACCAAGAGGTTCAATGGCAAAATCGCCCGATCCAGCGCCGGGTACTCGGAGGAGTTGAGAGGCGCGCGGACGGTGAACGCGCACGGAGACACGGTGCGAGAGGGAGGAGATTCGGTGAGAGAGGTGGGTGAATAGGCGAGTGAAGCGGGAGAGCAGGAGGAGGAAGGGTTACTGAGTGATTCGGTGAGAGACAGAGGCAGGTAACCTCAAAACTAATTTTTTATTTGACCAGGTAAGGCCCCACTGGCAGTGCAGCTCTTTTTCAGAAGTGGCCTGGCCACAACTGACGGCTCAACCCAGTGGCTTGTCATCATCATCACCACGTGGAAGTGTATAGCAGGAGCCAAATACTCTCAACGGGTGACGTTGATTCTAAATGTGGGGGCAACAACCACGTGACCATCCGTAGAGAGACACACGCAGACTCCAAATATACAGCAGCAGCAGGCGTCAGGGTCAGGATTTAACCCACGACCTCCTGCACACCAGGTGAGGAGGTGAACATCTCCTAGCCACCGTGGCGCCAAGTAGGTGAGTGAGTTGGTGAGTAGTTGGGTACAAACGCTCATTGTCTGAAAACATCTGGACATATATAGCACTGCAGAGCTCGGACAAAGTATGTTGAACTTTTTTCGCACCCTACGTAGCCAACCACGCTAATCGGAGTTGCGGGGGGGAAGGACAACAGCACTAAACACAATCACGAGCTCCGCCAGGACTCGGCATGGGGGAGGTGGCGGCCCTCATCCAGCAGTGGACTGACGGGAGGGCTGAGCGCGCACGCCCCGTGAGCCTCACGGTGGCTAGGAGATGTTGACTACCTCGCCTGGTGTGCAGGCGGTCGTGGGTTCGATCCCGATCTCCTGCTGTATATTTGGAGTCTGCGTCTCTCTCTCTCATCATCATCACGATGGCTAGGAGATGTTAACTACCTCGCTTGGTATGCAGGAGGTCGTGGTTCGATCCCGACGCTGACTCCTGCTGTATATTTGGAGTCTGCGTCTCTCTCTCTCATCATCATCACGGTGGCTATGAGATGTTGACAACCTCGCCTGGTATGCAGGAGGTCGTGGGTTCGATCCCGACCCTGACGCCTGCTGCTGTAAATTTGGAGTTTGCGTCTCTCTCTCCCACGTGGTCACTTGGATTTGTATCCAGGCCCTCCAGTTTTCCCCCCACATTTAGAATCAACGTCACACATTTAGAGTATTTGGTTGCTGTCAATTTCCACGTGATGATGATGATGATGAGCCACTTCGTTGAGCTATCGTTTGTGATGGGCAGGTCGCCTCTGACAAAGAGTTACACAGCTCAGGGGGCCTTACCTGGCAACAACATAAAAACTGCTTCGTTACTAAATCACCGCGTGGCAGATTTTGTACAATCGGCGAGTTTTCCACAACCTCATCCTCATCCTCCTCCTCGCCGCCCTCCTCCCAGGAGGTTGCCGCTTGGTTGCCGGGGTCGGCGGAGCCGGTCGTCAAGGGAGACGCGGAGAGGGCGGCACCTCGCTCATCACCGCCACCCCCCCTGCCGCTCCCCAGATGTCCCCCGCTGCGGCGGGCGCATCGCACTCCGCCTGACAACGGGCGACACGAGACGCGCTCGTTCCCCCCCTCCAGAGGAAGGGATACGGTACACACACACGCACCCCTATCCCCTCGGCTACGGCTCCTCCGTACGGTTTAACCGATCCACCCCGTGTCCTGTCCCCTTGGCTACGGCTCCTCCGTACGGTTTAACCGATCCACCCCGTGTCCTGTCCCCTTGGCTACGGCTCTCCGTACGGTTTAACCGATCCACCCCGTGTTCTATCCCCTTGGCTACGGCTCCCCTGTACGGTTTAACCGATCCACCCCGTGTCCTGTCCCCTTGGCTACGGCTCCTCCGTACGGCCAAGCTAGTTCCTCACGTGCAATGAACCCCAGCGGTGTTCCCTCATTGGGAGGTTTGTCTACAGCCAACCCGGTCGTCAATCGACGTTGACACCGTACCATGGGATGTTCTCGTCCGAAGCTCGTTAATTATCAACGGGAAGTGCGAGTTCCTTGCTGCTCAAATTGAGTGCCGAGGCATTGGTGCCCATCTCACGTTTCACTGCCCTGCAGAGACAGTGGTGAAGATTCCTATGGCAGGGGGCGAACTTATGCGTTGGACAAGCACTGTTGACTTACAACAACAACAATGGTGAGCATTTCATTGACCCTGACCCTGACGCCTGCTGCTGTATATTTAGAGTCTGCGTGTCTCTCTCCCCGTGGTCGTGTGGACTTTTCTCTGGGTCCTCCGGGTTTTCCCTCCACATTTACAATTGACGTCTTTGTCTGCTGCTATCAATTTCCACGTGATGACGATGACGACGAGCCACTTTCGTCGGGCTATCATCTGTGACGGCCTGGTCGCTTCTGACAAAGAGCTGCACCGCTCAGTGAGGTCTTCTCTGGCGACAATGACATTAAAATGGTTTTAAATTGTTGTTACTAGTAACCGCGCAGCACAACAACAGGCCTCCGGTCTCCAGGCTTTTCCCTAAAATCTCTGGAATCCCAAAGCTCCCACGCCCAACTAAACATCTACAGGGGGAGGCATGGGGGGGGGGGGCAATGGAAGTGCGCGTTGGACGCGTCTGGCACACAGCCCACCGGCTCTTAGCGCCGTCAGTGTCACCGAGAGGGAAAGTGGAGAACGACGGGGAATGATCACAAACAAGAAATGAAATAAAAACAGCAAACAAAAACAAGGAGGGCACACGGGCGGTGACTCTCGCTGCGGTCACTCGAGCGGAACGGGGAGAGAGGGAGGGCAGCCCCTCCACCACCACCACAACTACAACCACTGCCACCACCGGCACCACAACCACCACCACAATTACAACCACCTCCACCACCACCACAACCACCACCATCACGGCAACCACCAAAACTACAACCACCACCACGACTACAACCACTGTGCCACCACAACCATCACCACCACAACTACACCACTGCCACCACCGGCACCACAACCACCATCACAATTACAACCACTGCCGCCACCAAAGACAAAATACAAAGACAAAATACAAAGACAAAATACAAAGACAAATACAAAGATCCCCCCCCGTATAGGCTGCACAGACTGCTGGGGCAAGTGCTGTTAGCGAGCAGCACCTATGAAGGCCGGCACGGCACACGAGGGGGTGGGTGACCAACACCACGCCGGACCGCCTTTGTCTCCCCAGTGGCGATGTTTACTACGCACCGCACCAGGTACTCATGTGAGACTGAGTCGACGGGCGTTGGCCGTGAGCGGGGAATCAAACTCGGGTCGCCAGGTTCGCAGCGGAGCGTAGCGCCAACCGGCGGTGGTGGCGGCAGCAGCAGGAGTGTGGCGGCGTAGCGCGGTGGTGGTGGCGTAGCGGTGGTGGTGGTGTGGTAGCGGTGGTGGTGACGTAGCGGTGGTGGTGGCATAGCGGCGGTGGTGGTGCGGTAGCGATGGTGGTGCGGTAGCGGTGGTGGTGGCGTAGCAGTGGTGGTGGTGGGTAGCGGTGGTGGTGGGTAGCGGTGGTGGTGGCGTAGCGGTGGTGGTGGCGTAGCAGTGGTGGTGGCGTAGCGGTGGTGGTGGTGGCGTAGCGGCGGTGGTGCGGTAGCGTGGTGGTGGCGTAGTGGTGGTGGAGGCGGCAGCAGCAGCAGCAGGTGTGTGGTGGTGCGGCTGCAGCGGCGGGCGCGCGCCTTCCCTGGCGCGCGACCTCCGGCTCAACCCTGAACCCTGGGCGACCCCCCCGCCGCCCCCGCCCCCCCGAGTGTGGCGATCGCGACACAAAGGGCCCCCTTGAAAGCGCGGCGGCGGCGGCGTGGGAGCCACGCGAGTCCGCGTCCGGAAATTTCCGCGAGCCACTCGACCACCGTCACGCGCTCTCACCGAAACCCAGAGGAGCCGCCGTGCCGATTCCTGCCGAATTCTACCGCGGTGCGGGCGGAGTAACCGGACACCGCCGGCATGCACAAAGCTCCCCGTTGTGTCCAACAGGCCCCTGTGCTCGAGGCGGGAGATCCCTTGCCAATAACACCTGGAAATCCACGGAGCATGCGGTGGAACAAGCCCGACTCTGCTGATGAGACCCAGAGAGTCGAAACCGGTTCGTTGGTTTGCTCGTTCGAACTGATACCGCCGCTGGGTGAATGTTGGAGTCCTGCTTGTTACTGTGGTCATGAATGATACATAACATCAACGATTCACCATTCGCAGCCTCTCTGTCGATCCACCGCTGGATGAATGCCCCTCGCGCAACGTCGGTTATGTGGCGGTTGTTTCACCGAAGCTCACCACGCCGGTCGGCGTGGGGCCGGCGAGCACGGGGCACGGGGGACGAGTCGGGAGGGAGCCCCGGACCGGTTCGCACGGCGCTCGCCAGCGCGGCCGGGAGTCGAACAACTCGGGTCGCGCGGTTCACAGTGCAGGATGCTAACGACTCCCCCCCACCACTCCCCCCAACTCCCCCAGCCTCTCCCCGCCAGGTCGCCGGGTGCATTAGCAGGTATGGTAATTACATCCGGAGACAGGGCGAGATTAGGATCAGTTCACATTTGGGATGTGGGTGCGGTGGCGGTGGTGGCGGTGGTGGCGACGAAAGATCAGTCGGACGGAATGAAGGAGCCAGGTTGGAGATGCGACGAGAGAGAGGAGGAGGAGGTCAGGGGAGAGGCGTCGCGCTCCCATTGGAAGCCGTTCAGAGAAGGCCCAAGGCCTGGACTGGGGCGAACAGTCAGAGCGGAAGGCTCGCCCAAGGACGGATGAAGCGAAAGCGGTGAGAGATCCGTGCGGTGAAAATGAAGGGGAAGGCACGGGGGATAAAGTCTGGAAGAAATCCAACTAGGACAGGGGACCCCCCCCCCAAACCGCCCGCTCTCGTGCAGAGGACCCAAGAAGAAGAAGAAGAACGCCACGTGAAGTCGCGCACGTGACGACACAGAGACACGGGACGCCTCACCCTCCGTTACGCTCCGAGGGGTTGAAACGGGGAGGGAGGGGTGGGCCCCCCCCCCCCCGGCGACGTCGGCGAGACGTTCACGAGGGCGTTTTGTTCACTCGCGACAAATTGACGGCGCGGTCAAGATCGCGGCGGAACGTTCACGAGCCAACGTTCACGTTCTCCTCCTCCCGCGTGCGAACCCCCGCAGTGAGAACATTCCCCAACGCGAACAGCGGCACAGGCGTGCGTCAGGTCCGTCCGTCCGTCGCCGGTTGTCGGCGCGCGAGGAATTCGCCGAAGTGCGTTCGGCGTCGAGGAAGAGGAGGAACGAGGCCGCGGCCGCCGCTCGCCGAGGAGAGCGAACAAGGCGGGGGATGCGTTCCCCCTCTCCCCTCCCACCCGTCAACAAGAACGTGGAGGTTCAGGGGCTTTCAAAGGGCGGGCGTCAAGGGGGACAATCCCGCTGCGAGGATTTCAGCTCGCGCCCCTAGAATGTGTTGTTATTGTCAAACGCTAAAATAAAAAAATCGCAACGAGCCCCGCCCCCTCCCCCACCGGAACGTTTCACTGCGAGCCGCCATCTGCAGCTGCACGGGCACGCGGAGTTCATCTCTCGGCGTCGTCACGTTCACCGCCAGCTGCCTGGCGCGCCCGGCGCGCCGATATCGGGGACGTGACGTTTGGCACGGCGCCACTCACGACGAGGAGCAGGAGGAGGAGGGCTGAACGGCGGAGAGGAGGAGGGCAGCAAAAAAACAAAAAGGGACCCCCCCCACACCCCCGCTAGGGGAGCGGGAAGGATTCGGGGGGCGGGGGTACCTAAGCAGAAATTATTTTTGGTGTGCGTCACGTGATGACGAACAGTGCCGTGGTGAGGGTGGGGGATGTGGCAGTGGCTGGGATGGGAAGGAACGCAGTGCTGGGGCTGGAGGTTTATGCTTTTGTAGGATGGTGCCGATGCCTCTCGAGTGAGGGGGGGGGGCCGGGGGGGGGCACGAGGGGGGAGGGAGGGGGAAATGTCGAGTACCGGCTCCGACAACAGACATTGCATTCTGGACAAGCTGCTTAATTGTATCACAGTTGTGTGAACTAATGACACGCACAGACTTATTATTACTATTCAAATGGCATTTCGTTCGACGAGCTTCAATTGGCGTTTGTTGCACCCCCATTGCGTCATGAACCTGTGGGCCCCCCCCCCCCCTCTGATCGAGTCGGGGCCCTGGGCTTCCGCTTTGTTTGGTCTCGTGCTCAGAGGGACCAATCTGACACCGAGTGTGGGGAGGGCCTCACTCCCGATTGCCGGTAGACTCGCACTGAATCGTGACAATTCATCAACTCGCTCTAACTAAACGATGTTTTATTTGACAGTTAAGGCCCCAACTGAGCTATGCAGCTCTCTTTCAGAAGCCGCCTGGCTACCACACTTGATAGTCCAACGAAGCAGCTCACCACCATCATCATCGTCATTGTCGTGTGGACATTTATAGCAGCCAAATACTCTAAACGCGTGACGTCGATTCTAAATGTGGGACAAAGAACCGGGGGACCCAGAAGAAAAATCCACGCGGCCACGGGGAGAGAGACGCAAACTCCCAATACGCAGCAGGCGTCGGGGTCGGGATCGAACCACGACCTCCTGCATACCAGGCGAGGAGTTAACATCTCCTAGCCACCGTGATGCCCATTTGCCCGTGTGGCAAAAGCAAACGGGAGGGACTTTCGGCACCCACCGGGGTGGATGGACCCGGGATGCCGGGCAGCAAGAGGGAAGAGGGTCACGTGGCGCTCCGGAGCGCTCCCGTGGGCACCGTCCCCGCACCCACGCCGGCCACAGCGAGGCCGTCCCAATTCATTAAACTCCACTCCATTAAGAGCTCAATTGTGGCCTGAGGTTTGTGTTCCCAGGGCCCCTCGTGCTGGAGCAGGGCTAAGACAGATTTATCGATCAATCGGCACTTCCCATGCAGCCCGCATCGCTGGAGCCTCATCCTCTTCCTCCCCCCCCCCCCTCTCCTCTCCCCCTGCTCCCGCTCCACCTCCTCCTTGCTCTTCCTCTCCTCGTCCACCCTCTGCTCATCTTCCTCAGCTCATCCCCCACCTCCTCCTCCTTCTCCTCGCCCTCGAGATGGCCAGCCCATTCCGCCAGCTCCCGTCCGCGGAACTGGCTGCCCGCGTGCTTGAGAGCAATCGTAAGCAGCCACGATATATCCACCGTTGGATAAAGGTCCCCCACCACCAAGCCATCGCCACCTCTCGCGTGATCTCGGCGGATAACCGGACGCCCAGCGAAAGGAGGAGCTCGTGAACGTCGCCGCCGGCGCCGCGTGCCACAAGGACAACCCCCCCCCCCCATCCTCCCACGCACGTCGATCGCGATCTATCCACCGCTGGATGGAATGACCCCCACCACCTCCCTCTCCTCCGAGCCGTCACCGCGTCCGTCGCGCGTGCGTGCGGCGTTCCGCCCGGAGCCTGCGCCACGCTCGAGACGATCTCACCGCTCCGGCCGCCTCTCCCGGCGTCCCATCTCGACCGTCGGCCATCGTCGCTTCTGGCCGAGACGAGTCCTGCCCCGGGCGGGGCTCGCGCCAAACGATGTTATTTTGTGACGCGAGTGGGGTGGGGTGGATGGGGGGGGCCGTTCTCCCACCCGCTCCTCTTTCTGCCTCTCGGCGTAACCGCCAGCGTGCGTCGCTCTCCGGCGCACCTCTTTTTCCCCGCAGTTTTCGTTCCGCTTTTGCCCGCCGAGCGCCCACGCGCCATTCCGACCCCGCCGCCGCCGCAACAGGAATCGGGCGAACGCCGCCGCCCTCTCCCTCCCTCCCCCTGGGGTCACGCGGGGGTCGCGGAGGGGGTCACGGCGGTGGCGTCGCCCGCCGGAGAGAACCGGCGTGCGCCGCCGCGCGGCGCACGGAGGGGTTAATCTGTGGGCGCGGCGCGTCTCGTTCAGACGGGGCTGACAACGCACCTCCGTGCGAGGCGACATTAGCGGGGCGGTGTAATTGAATGGGAAATGCTGTTTGCTTGTTAATGGTGCCACCCACAGCTCAGAATATTGCTTTTGCCAAAGGTGTTAATGACCTCTCCTTTCCTCTTTGGTGATTATCACCTTCTCATGTCTCCTCGAGGCACCGAAATTAAAAGGGCTGCAATGCCTCTCTCTCACTCTCTCTCTCACCCTCTCTCTCACTCTCACTCTCTCGCAACAATGAAACTTTTTTAGATGATTATTTTTTTCGGTGACGTGGCTCGGGGCTTTCAATAATTGATGAGGTTCATCAGATCGGCTCACGCCGGTTCACAATCGTCAGCGATGGTGACGGTGACGGCCCCCCCATCACCCCCCAACCCCACCCCTCCACCCCCCCCCCAAAAGAAAACCACTCAAATATTATTTTGCTCGCGCGACGAGCGATGATGAAGACGGCTCATCAAGCGCAGGGGGAGGATGGAGGGGCTGGCTGATTGCGGCAGCGACACGCGGATNGGGGGGGGGGGGGGGGGGGGAGGTGCGCGCGGTTGGGAGGTGCAGACAATGTCATCTCATTATGTCGGCAATTTGTGCCGCAGAGCGTCGGGTTTTTTCCTTTTTCCCTCCTCGCCGCCACCGCTCGTCACGGCAGCGGGCCCCGCCACGCCGCGGGTTGTCAATTAACGGTGACAATTACGGCGAGGGACCGGCACGCGGAGGCGCGCACGCCACCGGGAGGGCCCGGGCTCGGCGCGGAGAGAGCGACACTCGCGACGGCAGTGATGGCGGTGGTGACGGTGATGGCGGTGGTGGCAGTCGGTAGCGATGGCGGTGGCGATGGCGATTGTGATGGCGATGGTGATGATGGCGATGGTGGTGATGGCGGTGGTGGTTGGTGGTGATGGCAGTGGCAGTCGGTAGTGATAGCGATGGTGATGGCGATGGTGATTGTGGTGATGGCGGCGGTGGTGGGGGAAAGGGGCAGGGCTCCCGTTTGCTTGGCTCAAGGGTCAGCTGATGAACCGGCTGCACGCGCTGGTGCCACCAGCGGAGGGAGGGAGGGTGGGGGGAGGGGGCTCGGGGACTTCGTGCCTCTCCGCNTGGAGGATTAGCCGGCGGTTCCCAACCATGTTGGACGTCGGCCCCCCAATCACGGCCCCCGTGCCCCCCACCCCCCCACCCCCACCCGCTCACCACCAGGGCGCCGCGCTACGGCAGGTCGGGAATCCGGCGACCTGGGTTCGATTGCCGCTCATGGCCACCAACACCAGTGACGATTAGACGGTCTAACACAATTTTTGTTGCTGGTAGTAAGTGTTATTTCATAACTGCTGTGCCTAAAAAGTAAACAAAATGGCTATTATTCCCCACAAACTTTGCTTTCGTGACCAGGACAGTGATATTTTGAAATGTACCTATTTTAATGAGAAAACGGCGAATTTGTGTCTTTTCGTTCACAAAGTCAGAAAAAAACAACATATGAATCAAAATTAACATATCCTGAAGTAATACAAATAGTTTTTCGAGATAATTATCTGAACCGGTCATGGCCTTCCCCTAGGTCGACTCAGCCTCAAATGAGTACCTGGTACGGTGTGTAAACATCGCCACTGGGGAGACAAAGGCAGCCGGGCATGGTGCAGGCCACCCACCCCCTCGTGTACCACAGTGCTGGCCTTCATAGGCGCTCGCTAACAGCACTTGCCCCGACTGTCTGTCAAGGCTATACGGGGGATCTTTGTCTTTCTGTAAGTAAACGCATTGTGTAGTAGGGGAGATTTACGCGTAATGCCTCAGAGCGAACAAAACACTCCGGCGTGACGAGCGAGCGACTTTGCCGAGCCAGCGATGGGGCGAGTCGCCACGAATACTTTCACAAAGGGGACAAATCCCACGGGGAGCCCCCACGGGGAACCCGGCCGCGCCGCGCCACCGGCCGCGAGCTGACGGCGAACTCGGCGCGATCGGCGAGAGCGAGACGGACGCTCCACCGAAACCCCGAAGAATCTCCCGGGGGGGGGGGGGGGGGTGGCGGGGGGGGGCGGAGAGGGACGATCTAGCGACCGCGATCGCGCGATGATCTCGCGACCGCGTCAGCACCGGCGACGGCACCGGCGACGGCAGGGGCCAATGGTGCTTGTATTCGAACCGGGCCCCGCCGTGTTGCACGTCCAATTTCCGGCACCTCACACCGCCCACAGTTGGCTACGTACGGTGCGAAAGTTCAAAATACATACGGGACAAAGACTCGCACAGAGACCCACAGACTCAGCACACATAGACCCACAGACTCAGCACACAGAGACCCACAGACTCAGCACACATAGACCCACAGATTCAGCACACATAGACCCACAGACTCAGCACACATAGACCACAGATTCAGCACACAGAGACCCACAGACTCAGCACACATAGACCCACAGACTCACCACACAGAGACCACAGATTCAGCACACATAGACCACAGACTCAGCACACATAGACCCACAGACTCACCACACAGAGACCCACAGATTCAGCACACATAGACCCACAGACTCAGCACACATAGACCCACAGACTCAGCACACAGAGACCCACAGACTCACCACACATATAGACCCACAGATTCAGCACACATAGACCCACAGACTCACCACACAGAGACCCACAGACTCAGCACACATAGACCCACAGACTCAGCACACATAGACCCACAGATTCACCACACATAGACCCACAGACTCACCACACAGAGACCCACAGACTCCACACAGAGACCATAGACTCACCACACAGAGACCCACAGATTCACCACACAGAGACCCACAGATTCACCACACAGAACCCACAGATTCACCACACATAGACCCACAGATTCAGCACACATAGACTCACAGACCCACCACACAGAGACCCATAGACTCATCACACAGAGATCCATAGACTCACCACACATAGACCAAGACTCACCAAACAGAGACCCACAGACTTACCACACAGCGACCCACAAACTAACCACACACAGACCCATAGACTCAGCACACAGGTGAGCGATGTGGGTGAGAAGGCGAGTGAGTTGGTGAATGAGTGGGTAGGCGAGTAGGTAGGTGGGAGAGGTGGGTGAGTAGGTGAGTGAAGCAGGTGAGCGGGTGAATGAGTGGGTAGGTGAAAACATCTGGACCGTAGAGCCTGTATGTACATATGTTGAACTTCTTTGCACCGTACGTAGCTCACCGTGCTAATCGGAGGTGCGGGGTGACGGACAACAAACTGAGCACAAGAAGCAATTCTCGAGACGCGAGTTTCCAATCGAGATGATGGACGAGGTCATAGCTCCAGCGGCATCCTAACATCGAGAGGGAGAGCGGCGTTCCAGACGGCCGCACAAGCGCAACCTGAACGCTCGCATCCAGCTGCCGGACACCCATTCTCACACTCGGCACCCGAGATGCCGTCGCGTGCCGGGAAGGGCACGGGAGCACGGAAGGCCGCGGGACAGCCAGGGGAAGCGATTCAGAGAGAGGGGAGCACGGGCGGGAGGGCGGGAGGGAGGCAGGGAGTTGAACTCGGGGTCGCTGGATTTGTCGCGCGGCGCTGCTAACCACTCACCACCGCTCTCCGCACACGCGCACGCATCTGCGCGCGCACGCACACACACACACAAGAGCCTCCTCTCACCTTGCTACGAGTTCTTCCCGTTATCAGCAGACGTCGTCCGCTGGCCACCGCCGCTGCCGNCGCGCCGCTCTCCTCCCCCGTCCTCGTGGTGAGCACGGCTCCTCGTCAGCTTGGACGGCGCGACCGCCGCCGCCGCGTCTCCGTCACTCGCCCGCCGCACCGCTGTCACCGGCAACGCCAGCGCCGCCGCCTCCTCCGCCTCCTCCCCCCTTCGTTCCTGCCACCGGCGCCGCNTTGGCGCCGCCACCGCTGCCGTCGTCGTCGTCCGCCGCGGTGCCGGCGCCTCCGCGCGACGCCCACTCCCGCAGCCGCTCCTCCGACACGCCGGGCAGGTCGCCCACCTGGAAGCCCAGGTGGGACTCCAGGTGGGCCACGTAGGCGGCGGGCGAGCGGAACTGCGCGCGCAGCCGGCGCAGTAGAACACCGGGTGGTCCGTGTCCATGTGCTTGAGGAACTTGGTGCCGCCGCTCTCTTGATCTGGTAACGTTGGCCAGCCAGTGGCTGATGGTGCACGCCGACGCCCCGTCAGCCGGGCGACGCTGGCCGCGCCTGCTGCTCAGGTCCGGCACGACGTACTTCCCGTCCCCGCTCCTCCGCAGGCCAGCCACCAGCTGCGCCTGCAGCAGCAGCAGGTGCTGCGGGTTCCAGCCGACTGGCGCCCCTTGCGCTTGCGCCCGTTGGCCGGGTCGTCCGCCTCCTCCGTCGCGCTGCTACCGCCGCTGCCGCTGCCGCCGCCGCTGCGACCGCCGCCGCGGCCGTCCGCATCCGACCTCTCCGAGCCGGTGCTGGACGGGCGCTCGGCGGGGTGGGCGGCGTCGGCGNGACGCGGCCGCGTGGTTCTCGGCGCGCCCTTCGCCGACTTGGTGAGGTCGATNGGCGGTTGACGACGCCTCCAGCCTCCGACGCCTCCGACGCCGCTGACGCCAACGCGCCGCCGTCCCCTGCCGCCGGCGTTGGGTAGAACGACGCCTCCAGCGGCTCGGAGCTCCGCGCCGCGCGGGCGGCGTGGCGGNCACCAGCTTGTCCCAGCCGCTGCTCCGTCAGCGAGATGGGCGTGACCGGCGCCGCGGGGTGGGCATTCATCACGGCTGAGCGCGCTCAGCGGGTCAGGCCCTCCGGCGGTGTGCTTACCGCCGGCTCTGCTGCGCTGGCGCGCGGCGCCGCCGCCCCGCCCTTGGAGTATTCCTGACCTCCTGCGGCGCGCNGTCCCCCCATTGTGGCGGCCCCTCGCCGGCTCCGCCTCTTCCGTCCCGCTGCGTTTTCGGCGGCTGCGGCGGCGCGGCCACGGCGACGAGCGGCGCTTACCCGCGCGCTTGCGTCCGGAGGAGACTCTCCTCCGCCTTCTTGTTCCCCGACACCTTCTTCACCAGCTCCTCTCGCGTGCACCTTGCTGCTGGCGCCGCTGCCTCCTCCGCGTCCCCGGCTCCTGCGCCCATGGCTGTCGCGTCGGCGCCGCTGCTGCTGTTGCAGCTGCTGCTGCGTGCTGCTGGTCAGCTGCTGGCTGCTGTTGCAGTTGCTTGCTGCTGCTGGTGAGCTGGCTGCCATGCGTTGCTGTGCAGCTGCTGTGCGTGCTGGTGCTGAGTTCCTGCTGCTGNCGTCCCTGGAGCNAGNAGCTCCTGGCCGGCTCGTNGGGCCGGCCCGGCCGCACCAGGCGGATCTGGTAGGCGGCGGGATGCTGGGGCCGCCCCGCTGGGAGCGCCGTGTGCCTTGTCGTGTGGCCGACGACACCTGCTCTCGGCGATTGAGGTGTCGGCCGGCTGCGCGCCTGCTGCTCCCAGGCCTCCTCGGCATCCGGAGAACGGCTCCCCCTCCCCGCCGTGCAACCGCGGCGGCGCTCCCGGCCGCTCCCTTCTCCGCGCTCTTCGCCGCGCTCTTCCTTGGCGNTCCGCGCGAGGCTGGGCATCCGCTGNGCACGCCGCGCTGGGTCCTTGGCGGCGATGCCGCCGGCGGCGTCGGGCNGGCGAGTGCTGGGGGCTCCCCCCGCCGCCGCCGGCGCGTCGCGGGGCCGCCCCCCGCGGGCCGTCCTGGGGCGGGCAGCGCCGACGACGGGGACGCCGGCCGTTGGGCGCCTGCTGCGGGAGGCGGCGCCAGCGCGCGGACGAGCAGGCTTGGGGCGCGCTCGTCGCGGCGGGGCCGCGGTTTGTGGCCCGGCGCCGGGCGCGGCGGTGGTCGGCACGGCGACGCTGCTCCGGCTGCCGCCTGCACCTTGGGCTCGGACGGCGGCGCCGGCGGCGGCTGCTGCTGCTCGAAGGCCAGGCTTCCCTTCTTGAGCGCGGGTGGTGACCTTAAGGAAGTGTCCCGTCACATCATGTGCGCCGTCAGCTGCTGCAGCGTGTCGTGCGAGCTGCCGCACTCCATGCTGAGGATCTGCGACTTCTTCGCCTCGAACTGCCACGCGTAGCTCGCGCCTTCTGGTAGCCGCCCGGCTGTCGACGCGCTCCCTGCTGCCCCGGCTTGGCCTTTCCCGCCGCGAAGGCGGTCGGAGGACGGCACCGACCGCGCCCTTCGCTCTGACCCGCACGCCGAGGCGGTGCCGTCGGCCNGCGCCCTTCTTCTTGACGGGGCCGGCTGGCGCGTCCGCGCCGGCGGCGGCGGCGGCCGAGAATGGCTCCTTGAGCGGCAGCTTCTGGTAGTGCTTCGTGCGGATCATGTGCACGCTGAGGTCCTGCAGCGACTCGAACGAGTGCCGCAGCACATGCACTTGAGCATCTGCGCCTCCCGCCACTCTCCATGCCACCAGGAGCGCTTGCCGCCTTGGCCACGGCGGTCGCGGTGCCCGGCGGTCGACGTTCTCGTCGCGATGTGGCCCGTCTCGCTCATGTGCACCGTCAGCTGCACCAGCNTGTCACGCGCCGCTAGTCCTTGCCCGACTGCTGGCGCCCGTCGCCGCCGGGGCTGGGCCGCCCGCCCGTCGCGTGCGNCGCCGCAGCGCCACGCCGGGCCCCCCGGTCCCCGCGGACGACGCCGCGACGACTCGGCGTGCTTGCCGGGAGTCCCGGCGGCTGCTGNATAGTCCCGCCACCGCCGCACGGTGCCAGTTGAAGGCGCCGCCGCCGTCCCCGGTGCCCCCCCGCCCCCGCACCGCCGCCGCCGTACTGTCGGCGGAGCCGCTTTTGCGTTGCCGAGCGCCGGCGGCCGTGGCGTAGCCCACGCCAGAGGGGTGGGAGAGCAGGCTGGCGTAGATGGCCGTGCGCAAGCTCTCCCGCGCCAGGCCCCGTCGGCGCCGTTCTCCTTGCGCTCGTCGGCCGGCCGGCCGCTTCTCCCCGCGCGGCGCCGTCCTGCCGGCGTCGCGCCCCGGGGCTGTACCGCCTGCCCGCCCTTTTTCTGCCCGCGGTCGGTTTCGCCGGGTCCTCGGCGCCATCGGAGACCACGGCGCCGGTGCCCCGCCTCGCCGGCGCCCGCGTCGGTCGAGCTTTGCGGAGGGTTTTGCCGGCGCCGCGCCACCGCTACCGTGTCGCCGCTCGTGCGCGCCGTTGCGCTCTCCTCCATCGGCTCCTCCGCCACCCGCCGGCGCTGGCGGCGCCTCGGGCAGCTCCGAGGCGGAGTCGTCTTTGGCGCCCGAGTCGCTGACCTCCGACCTCTCCTCGTCCTCTCCGTCATTCCCAGATTGCAGCAGCTCATCCTCCGACAGGAACGCTGGGATACAAGCGGTGTGGGGGGGGGGGGTCAATTGATTGATAGATTGTGCGTATCAAAATGTCACCGTGCTCATCGGAGGTGCGGGGGAAAGACAACAAACTAAACGCAGTTATGACAAAAATTATTACAGGTGATTTACCCTTTCTGCCACTAAAACAAGAGGTGTTCAGATGTTCAAACACCAAATAGAAACCTTTTGCAAGGAATCACACAAAGTACGTGCGGTGAGCATGCAAACCAACGCGCTCCGATAAGAAACTTGCATCGTCTTTGAAACTGATTGGTCTCCACCAGAGGCAGGCTTCTTTAGGGCCTAGTCTCACCAGTATCAGACACTAAACACACACGGTGGCTAGGAGATGTTAACTCCCTCGCCTGGTATACAGGTGGTCGTGGGTTCGATCCGACCCTCATGACGCCTGCTGTATACTTGGAGTCTGCGTCTCTCCCGTGGTCGGGTGGATTTTTCTCCGGTCCTCCGGCCCTCCGTTTTCCCCTCCACATTTAGAATCAACATCACGCGATGATGATGATGATGAGAAACCACTTTCATTGCGCTATCGTTTGTGATGGCCACGTCGCTTCTGAAAAAGAGTCACATGGCTCAGTTGGACTTTACGTGGCTGCTATAAATGTTTCCAGTTTAAGTTCTGGCCATTTACCCCGCAGGTTCTATTTATCGCCTGCCCTCCCTTGCACAGGAGTGGCGCATTGCGACCTACGGATGAAATGCGCCACTTGGCACACGTCAATTATTGTTGTTGTCGTCGTCGCCGCCGCTGCCGTTGTGATGCGGCGACACGGTAAACACCGCCAACGCCGGCGCGTTGTCAGGGGAACCGCGAACGCATTGTTTACGGCCGACGGCGATCCGTCAACATTTACACGGAGCGTAAGTGGGAAGGGAAAAAAATGAATTATCCCAATCCCGTAACGACAGCGCCGGAGAGCGAGCGACTGCTTTGAGAAATGATTTCCCATTGTACCACGGCCTGGCCAATTATGCAAATCAGACATTTAAATTCTATTTCAATTAAGTCATTACCAAAGCGGCAGGAATGTCATTATAACCTTGCTCGTTAGAAAGCAAGTGGGTGGGGCGGCGGGCGGTGGGCGGGGAGTCAGGGAATGGCCGCCGCGTAGTTTATTGCCGGGCTGCG
Organism: Lethenteron camtschaticum; assembly: GCA_018977245.1. Taxonomy (NCBI): domain Eukaryota; kingdom Metazoa; phylum Chordata; class Hyperoartia; order Petromyzontiformes; family Petromyzontidae; genus Lethenteron; species Lethenteron camtschaticum. Next base: position 635,760 of record MU249631.1, read on the forward strand.
TTACGACAGGAGGAGCCGTTATGTAACGCGGTGCTGGGAGCGTCGCAATGGCGCGTTAAAATAAAATATTAAAATAATAAAATAATGACAGAACTTCACTCTCATGTCGTTTCTCGAGCTNCCCCCCCCCCCGGCACACCACGTCACCCGGGCCGGACCGCCCCGAAGTTTTCGCTCCTGCGTGCCAGCGGATCATCTTGGTGGAATTCAAGTTCAGATGCCGCTCTCTCCAGCGCCGGGTCACCAGCACCTCGCCGGGTCACCCGGACCCCCTGCCCCATCCACCAACACAACCCCCCCCCCCCCCCATGCCGTGCACGTTTATATCAAACAATTCGATTTTGCGGGTAAAGACCGACACTATTCATTCATCACTGACCAATCAGCAGTCCCCTCCCCCGCACCCCTCACCACCAGCACCCTGGTGGTGGCGGCCACGTGCAGGACGCGGTGATGAGTGGCCTCCAGCCTCGCCCGCCGGAGAGGCCTCGGATGAACGCGGCGGCGGCGGTGATCAGCCGAGGCCTAACCCCCACCCCCCAGCTACGACCATGCCAAGCCCTATCCCTGCCGCTATCACTGCCCCTATCACTGCCCCATCACTGCCCCTATCGCTGCCCCTTCTCATTACATGACGAGTAATATTACTGCCGCCTTCACGGAATGCCATCCGCATTCCGGCTGGGTTATTTGCCGTAGTTTCTGGGTAAAAAAAAAAATCACCGGCGTCGCCCTCGGGAAAACCGCGGGGTCACAGGGGTCAACGGGGAACATGCTCGGGTCAGATGTCAGGGGTCAAGCCCAGGGCACAGCGGTAACTAGGAGATGTCAACTACCTCGCCTGGTTTTCAGGAGGTCGTGGGTTCGATTCCGACCCGACGCCTGCTGCTGTATATTTGGAGTTTGCGTCTCTCTCTCTCTCTCCCGTGGTCACGTGGATTTTTGTCTCCACGCAACGACAAGCTACTTCGCTGAGCCATCATCAGTGGATAGCCAGGTCGCTTCTGAAAAAGCGCTACGCGTGTAGCTCAGTGAGCCTTAGCTGGTAACATAAAAAAAATAAACGATTTCCTGGCTCATGGCCAGATTACGATAGTACAGCAAGTGGGTTTATTCCCATCTGTGCAAAGATTTAGTGGCCCCATCCCCCGCCTGCCCCCGCTGCCGCTGCGCGGTTCACGCTCCTGGGCGAGTCGCCGCGACGCGTCCTGCCCAAGGCCCCACTTTTAGTTTGGTTGACGTCATCAACCTGTGCTTCCCCTCTAATCCACGTCTCCCCCCCCCCCAACTCTCTCTCTTTCTCTCTGCCCCACACGATCTCATCCCGAGCGTGCACCGACGATTTGTTGGGGTCCCGTGCAGCCGGTCGCCCGGGATATTTGACACGGGAGCAGCAGCAGCAGCAGCAACCAAGGCGGTCAGTGAGTTTAAAACTCAGTAGGCTTTTACGACCACTATTATCCATAGCAGAAATTAGATCGCGTAAATATATAAATGTGACGTTAACGCCGCCACCACCCGATACAGCCGATGAGTAAGGTTTGCCACGTAAACAGAACGTGCCAATTCGTTACTAGTCCACGCACACCGGTTGTGTGTTGCAGAGTAAACCCACTACAACGTTTACAATTCGAGTACCGTTTGATATCTTACGCGATCTAACCCAAACAAAAAAGCTTCTACCAAAGACAAAGACTCATATTCTTGGTTCTTTCGGTAAAGTCACGTAGAAGGGAAATAATAAAAATAAAACATTATAAAATTCTCACGACGTTTCGGCCACAACTGCTGCTTGCGTTGTGGCCGAAACGTCGTGAGAATTGTATTATTTAAATTTGTATTATTTTATTATTTCCCTTCTACGTGACTTTACCGAAAGAACCAATAATATGAATCCCTGCAGTCACGAAAGAAGCTTTACATCGAAATTTAAAGACAAAGGCGTCGACAATGCAGAGAAGGAGTGCAGCCGAACTGCCCGTCAAAAACGAACCGCGCGAGAATGAATCGTTTTTTTTTAAATACCCGGTGGGCAAATATGATGAGAGCAGAGGTGCCACGAGAAAAACACGTTCGGCGCAGGCGTAGAAGCAAGCGAGCTCCACATTTGAGTCTAACAGCCACGCAAACGACGCGCGAGTCGAGTCGGACAACGCGTTTGGGAGCAAGAGGTGCAAGTCAACACAGAATATGCACACACACACACACTTTTGTTTCTTAACACATAATGGTTATTACCATGTCATAGATCATTGCTCCGGGTAGCGAGAACACGCGGGGGTGGCGAGGGAGAGCTGCTGGTGGTGGTGGGGGGGGGTTTCCGTGGTAACAGACCAGAGTGGAGGGGCAATCATCGGGGACACCTCATCGCCCGTTCACAGGAGACTCGGAGCCATCATCTCCTCTCCCAAAGCCGCGCATCTGATTGCCACGGTTGGCTACGTGCGGTGTGAAAGAAGTTCAACATGCATATAGTACATACAGTAAATACGTACTAATTTAAGGCCGAGTCCACCTTGGGGACGGCCAGCCTCGGCCACGACATCCGCCACTGTTGTCGGCCGTGAGCGAGAATCGAACTCGGATCTCCCGGGTTTGTACAACAGCGCGGCTAACCGCTACACTACCACTCCTCGTGCACACAAGCACACACACACAAAGACAAAGATCCCCCGTGTAGCCTTGACAGACCGTAAGAGCAAGTGCTGTTAGCGATCACCTCTGAAGGCCGGTACGGCACATGAGGGGATGGGTGGCTAGCACCACGCCCGGCCGCTTTGTCTCCCCAGTGGCGATGCTTACACAATACACGAGGTACTCATTTGAGGCTGAGTCGACCTAGGGAAGGCCCGAGACCAGTTCAGATAATCGTCACCGGTGTTGGCCGTGAGCAGGAAGTGAACTCGGGTCGCCGGGTTCGGAGCACAGCACACTAACTGCTACACCACCGCTCCCCACACACACAAACAAACACACACACAGAGACACACACCGACACACACCCACAGAGACACACACACAGACACACCCACAGACACACATACACCGCGGCACGCGACCGCCTGCGGTTTTAACCGCGCCAGTTTGCTGGCGGCACGATGGCGGCGGCGTGATCCCATCGGACAGCGCCGAGTGGGAGATGTCACTTGACCTCCTGGCCTCGACACCGCCAGTCGGGTCCACAACCGCGGAGCCGGAGGCACCGCCGCCTTAAACGCGAGCGACATCGCCGGCGAGCGCCCGTCAACCATCGCCGCCGCCACCACCACCACCCGCCCGTCCACCCCTCCCAACTTTGACGCGGCAAACTTGCGACGCACAGAGAAGCCAATTAGGGTAACGAGTGGCATGCCGAGCCCCCCACCCCCGCAGACCCCCACTGATAAATTCAACGCGAAAATAAATAAGTCAAGTGCCGTAGTNGGGGGGGGGGGGGGGCGGGGGGGGGCACTGATGGGAGCAAAAAAAAATAATGGCAATCCCGCGAAATTAAAATGAAGCGGGAAAATAAAAACAAACGTGAGCGGTAAAGAGTTGCGCACCAAAATAAAAATACGCGAATGGCAGAGGTGCAGCACCTGCAAGTGCCGGACCTTTGCTCTCGCCTCTGCTGTCCCAAGGGCCTCCCCACCACACGTGAGCCAGGGAGAGGAGGGGTCCGCCGGCCTGGCTGGAGTCACCCACACTTGACCCCACCGGAGTCACTCACACTTGACCCCACGGGGGTCACCACACTTGACCCCACCGAAGTCACCCACACTTGACCCCACCGGAGTCACCCGCACTTGACCCCACCGGGGTCACCCGCACTTGACCCCACCGGGGTCACCCGCACTTGACCCACCGGGGGTCACCCACACTTGACCCCACCGGGGTCACTCACTTGACCTCACCGGGGGTCACCCACACTTGACCCCACCGGATTCACCCACACTTGACCCCACCGGGGTCACCCACACTTGACCCCACCGGGGTCACCCACACTTGACCCCACCGGGGTCACTCACACTTGACCCACCGGGGGTCACCCACACTTGACCCCAATGTGGGCCTCGCCGATGTTAACGCGCTCGTTACGCGGGTAACGGGGGGCAGGCCGGTGGGGTTGGGGGGCCGGCGTGGGCCGAGGGGGGGGGGGCGGGGTGGGTGGCGCTAAAAATAATTAAAGCGTCTAACCGCGGCGCTCCTGCGATAAAGTATTTGCTTGTGTCTCCACGTTACTGCGCACGGTGATTTATACCTTTAATCCATGGACGCCGAGTTCGGAGCTGTCGCTAGATTCAGCCGCTTGATTTATGGGGTAATAAAAGTGTTTGATGCTTTTAAATGGGGAGGGGGGGGTACCTGGCCGAGGTTGTGTCGGGTGGGGGGCAGGCAGAATACAAACCCGTGGTGGCGCAGCTAAGAAAATAATTTCCTTGAGAACGAGCAAGATTCCGTCATGCCTTCAACCCCCCTCCCTCCCACACCATCCGGTTTGATTAATCTCTCTCTCGCTCCCTCCCTCGCTCCCTCCCTCTCTCTCTCGCTCCCTCGCTCTCTCCCTCCTCTCTCTCCGTTTCCCGGCCAAATTATCCGAAGGAATTCGCGTTTCAGGACATCCGTGGGATGTCACCACCACCACCAGGGCGGGGGCAGTGGTGGTGGTAGTAGTGGCGGGGCAGTGGTGGTGGTAGTAGTGGCGGGGCAGTGGTGGTGGTAGTAGTGGCGGGGGCAGTGGTGGTGGTAGTAGTGGCGGGGGTGGTGGTGTTGGTGGTGGCGGCGGCGGTGTTAGTGGTGGCGGTGGGGTGGTGGTGTTGGTGGTGGCGGCGGCGGTGATGGCAGTGGCGACGGGGGTGGTGGTGGCGGCGGTGGTGGTGGCGGCGGCGGTGGTGGTGGCGGTGGGGTGGTGGTGTTGGTGGTGGCGGCGGCGGTGATGGCGGTGGTGGCGGGGGTGGTGGTGGCAGTGGTGTGGCGGTGGTGGTAGCGCNGGGGTGGCGGCGGTGGTGGCGGCNGTGGTGGTGGTGGTGGCGGCGATGACGCGGGGGCTGCTGCGTTCATCGATGCTGGGGGAGGGAGGAGTCAGGTGGGTGGGGGGGGGGGGAATTTAGGGCGATCCTATAGGATACAAATGTTGGGTTTTACCCCATAAGGGGTTCCAGTGACGTCACTTGCGCCGACCATTGTGCCCAAAAATAATTAAATAACTACATTCTTTTTGCCTCTTTCGGTAACGCCACGGAGCCATAAAAATAATAAAAAACATCACGACGTTTCGATCGCAACAGAAGCAATCATCGTCATCAAATGAAGCAATTACAGCGACAGAGCTGCCGAGGCAGCCCACCCACCCTGGGCAATGTCCACCATGGCAGTGTCCACCCTGGGCAGTGTCCACCCTGGGCAATGTCCACCATGGCAGTGTCCACCATGGGCATTGTCCACCATGGCAGTGTCCACCCTGGGCAGTGTCCACCCTGGGCAATGTCCACCATGGGCAGTGTCCACCCTGGGCAATGTCCACCATGGCAGTGTCCACCCTGGGCAATGTCCACCATGGCAGTGTCCACCATGGGCAGTGTCCACCCTGGGCAATGTCCACCATGGCAGTGTCCACCATGGGCAATGTCCACCCTGGGCAGAAATCCGAGCGTACTCAGGGTGCGTGATTTATTTCTGTGATCCACGGCATCGCTCTCTGCCTTTGTGTCTCGTGAGATTTGCATCGCCTACCAAGTAGATGTCCCTCTGTGAGCGGCACGCCACGGACACGCCGCCCCTTCTCTAATCACATCGGTGTCACGGGAAACGAAGAGGGGAAAACACCGCTGCCAACCGCGGCGACCTTGCCATCGTAGAAGCAGGGTGCTTCAAAAACATGCTTTTAACACTACTGCGGATTTGCAACAAGACCACAAGAAGCTGCTGCCTCCGGGCTCTGGAGACCACCTGGAGAAGATTCCAGGCACGCGTTGACAACGATGGCGAACAAGTGGAGACATTTAGACTTTTTGAAGCTATTAACATACAATTGTTACACTGTTACAGTGTATTATCCGTATTTTTTTCCATTCAAAACGATAGTTCCGTATAAGTGTTAACATTCTCCTTGAAGCAGCCTGCATATATACATATAGACTTAAATACATAAATATGTATTTACATTTGTGATCTGTAGGTGAAAAGCTTCGAGACGATCGCCGTTTGGAGTCCGTCACCCAGGAGTGAACCCAAAGCCATTTAACGAGCCGATGGCTCACAGGACCAGATGGGGGGGGGCGCTGGGTGGACGTTCGCCGCTCGCCTACGAAGGTTTTTTGCCGCTGGAGACCCAGCGGCCCAACCGGGTTAATGGGTTTGCTGCGGTGGAGATGTTAACTACCTCGCCTGGTGTGCAGGGGTCGTGGGTTCGATCCCGACCCTGACGCCTGCTGCTGCTGCTGTACATCTGGAGGTTGCGTCTCTCTCCCCGTGCTCTCGTGGACTTGTCTCCACATTTAGAATCGACGTCACGCGTTCGGAAGTTATTTTGATGCTTTTTAATTGCCACGTGATGACGACGACGACAAGCCGCCTGCGTCGGCCTACTACCTGCGATATCCAGGTTCCTTCTGAAGAAAGAGCGGCATAGCCCCGCGGGACCCTACCTGGCAAAACACAAATATAGTTCAACAGTGGCAGCCGGACGTGTTACGAAGCGTCGCGCTCCTTCACAGCGGACGTTCATGGCCCCCCTGATGTCATTCGCAACAACACCGCATGGTCTCCAAAGGAAAATACGTAAGAGGTGACGTTTCGGGCAATGGCCCTTTGTGCCCGCAGCACACGAAGAAGAATAAGAATAGGGCAACGTGCCGCGAAGAGAAGGCCATCACGCCCGAGACGTCGCCGTTTGTTTTTGCTATTCAAGGCCACATCCGTTGACGTGGAGGGGGGGGGTGTGAATGAGGCTGCCCGGTCCGGAGGCTTCATCGGTTCTGACAAAGTCGCGGCCCCACCCCTCCCACCCCCGAACGATCATTTGCATATTTGATTAATTCGTTGAACGCCGTTGGAACGCTGGAATCCGCTGGCTCTCGTTTTGCTCCGGAAATGTTTTATTAATGCGCAATTAATCGCGGAATAATTACAGGGCCTTTTCGGATCTGGGTGGAGATCGCGCCCGCTCCAACGTCCGGCGATGACGCAGAAGGCGCAACGAAGACAACGAGAGCGACGACGTCACAGAAGGCAGCATGCGCAGGGACGTGTCCACGTGAGATGAACCGCACGCGGTCCACACTCTCGCTGCTACGACGACGCCGACTGAACGCGTGTTCACCGGCAAAGGGTCACCGAGTCTCAGGACGCAGTTGGCAGGAGGGTCCTGCCAGCTGTTTGCAGTGGCGGGGAGGGGGTGGGCGATGTTGCGGCCGTCTGGAACGCGCTCTTCCACCGACATTATGAAGCCACTGGAGCTACTCACTTTTAAATCATCATTCAGATTGACGGACTCGTTCCTTTATGACTGCTCGTTGTTGTCCTTCCCTCGCAGCTCCGACTAGCACGGTGGGCTGCGTTCGTGCGAAAGAAGTTCAACGCACGCGCGTTGATCTGTCCCGAGTCTGGAGAATTGTTCTTCAGAAGGCCTTCACGTGGGGAGACGGGAGAGAACCCTCCACGCGTACCAGGGGATTGACACCCAAACCTCCGCACGGATGGGTTCGTGAACCACCCACCGGTGATACCGACATCTCCGCCGGCCACCACCGGCGGTGTTTTGAGAAGCGTTTCACAAATCTCTGCGCGATCCACCAACCCCCGCTTCCACTACCGTGTAGTGTTACCCCCCTCCCCCACACGCTCACTGCTGCGACAGCCACAAGCGGCGAGCGGGGGCATGCGCCGCTCACTCCAGCCCGGCAGCCAGCCCGGCAGCCAGCCCGGCAGCCAGCCGGCAGCCAGCCGGCAGCCAGCCGGCAGCCAGCCGGCAGCCAGGCCGGCAGCCAGCCGGCAGCCAGCGGCAGCCAGGCCGGCAGCCAGGCCGGCAGCCGGCCGGCAGCCAGCCGGCAGCCAGCCGGCAGCCACCCGGCAGCCAGCCGGCAGCCAGCCGGCAGCCAGCCCGGCAGCCAGCCCGGCAGCCAGCCCGGCAGCCAGCCAGGCCGGCAGCCAGGCCGGCAGCCAGGCCGGCAGCCAGGCCGGCAGCCAGGCCGGCAGCCAGGCCGGCAGCCAGGCCGGCAGCCAGGCCGGCAGCCAGGCCGGCAGCCAGCCCGGCAGCCAGGCCGGCAGCCAGGCCGGCAGCCAGCCGGCAGCCAGCCGGCAGCCAGGCCGGCAGCCAGGCCGGCAGCCAGGCCGGCAGCCAGGCCGGCAGCCAGGCCGGCAGCCAGGCCGGCAGCCAGGCCGGCAGCCAGCCGGCAGCCAGCCCGGCAGCCAGGCCGGCAGCCAGGCCGGCAGCCAGGCCGGCAGCCAGCCGGCAGCCAGGCGGCAGCCAGGCCGGCAGCCAGCCGGCAGCCAGCCGGCAGCCAGCCCGGCAGCCAGGCCGGCAGCCAGGCCGGCAGCCAGGCCGGCAGCCAGGCCGGCAGCCAGGCCGGCAGCCAGGCCGGCAGCCAGCCGGCAGCCAGGCCGGCAGCCAGCCCGGCAGCCAGCCCGGCAGCCAGCCGGCAGCCAGCCCGGCAGCCAGGCCGGCAGCCAGGCCGGCAGCCAGCCCGGCAGCCAGCCCGGCAGCCAGCCCGGCAGCCAGGCCGGCAGCCAGCCCGGCAGCCAGGCCGGCAGCCAGCCCGGCAGCCAGCCCGGCAGCCAGCCCGGCAGCCAGCCCGGCAGCCAGCCCGGCAGCCAGGCCGGCAGCCAGCCGGCAGCCAGGCCGGCAGCCAGCCGGCAGCCAGGCCGGCAGCCAGCCGGCAGCCAGCCCGGCAGCCAGGCCGGCAGCCAGGCCGGCAGCCAGGCCGGCAGCCAGCCCGGCAGCCAGCCCGGCAGCCAGGCCGGCAGCCAGGCCGGCAGCCAGGCCGGCAGCCAGGCCGGCAGCCAGGCCGGCAGCCAGGCCGGCAGCCAGGCCGGCAGCCAGGCCGCAGCCAGGCCGGCAGCCAGGCCGGCAGCCAGCCCGGCAGCCAGCCCGGCAGCCAGGCCGGCAGCCAGGCCGGCAGCCAGCCCGGCAACCAGGCCGGCAGCCAGCCCGGCAACCAGGCCGGCAGCCAGGCCGGCAACCAGGCCGGCAGCCAGCCCGGCAGCCAGCCCGGCAGCCAGGCCGGCAGCCAGCCGGCAGCCAGCCCGGCAACCAGGCCGGCAGCCAGCCCGGCAACCAGGCCGGCAGCCAGGCCGGCAGCCAGCCCGGCAGCCAGCCCGGCAACCAGGCCGGCAGCCAGGCCGGCAGCCAGCCCGGCAGCCAGCCCGGCAACCAGCGGCAGCGGCGGCAGCCGCCCGGCAACCAGGCCGGCAGCCAGCCCGGCAGCCAGCCCGGCAACCAGCCGGCAGCCAGNCCGGCAGCCAGCCGGCAGCCAGCCGGCAGCCAGGCCGGCAGCCAGCCGGCAGCCAGCCGGCAGCCAGGCCGGCAGCCAGCCGGCAAGACGTCCCGCGGGGAATCGAGGTCCGGCTCGGTTGTGACGCGGCGGCCCCGCGTCGGTGGTGGAGGGCCCGCGACACAAAGCGGGGCCACCCGTGCCCATGTCGCCCGGGATGGAAAGCGGTCTGCGAATCGCGACGTTGGTCGTGAAAGAACTCCGCGCGGGACGGACGGACGGACAGAGAAAAAAATTAATATAAACAAAACAACCCACCGAGGACCACACTTTGGACAGGAAGTCACCGCGAGGAAAGCCGCGGTGTTAAACCGGCGGCTCGGTAAATCAGCGCCCGGCGCTCGGCTAAATTGGAAAGGCACACGGCCCAGGGCGGTGACGAGGCGGGGAGACGGGTCGCCCCGCGCTGGGCACAGGGGCCACTTCAAAGCATCTTTATTGCAGGAGGCTGTGAACTTTTAAAGTCAACGTGCTATATCGCCACTATCAATAAATCGCAGCCCGCGACTTCTTTTATCATCTTATTATTTTTCTGCTCGTGGGGACGATTCCCTCCTGAGAGAGAGGGAGAGAGGGCGGCAGAGACACAAGGAGAGAGCGAGGGAGGGAAAGGGAGAGAGAGGAAGAGCGCGGCGGAGAGTGACAAGAGACAGACCGGGGTGAGCGAACACGATAGTGTGAGAGAGCGAGTGAGAATGAGAGAGTGAGTGGTAGAGAGTGAGAGAGTGAGTGAAATCTTTCATTTATAAGGGGGGGGGGGTTACATGAAGCAAAGCATTAAAAAAACGAAAGAGAACAAAGAAAGTGTAACCGAGCATCTTCTTGTGATCGTAAAAAAAAAGTGAGACAGTGAGAGCACGAGAGAGCGAGAGAGAATTAGAGTGTGAGAGTGTGAGAGTGAGAGAGTGAGAGAGCGAGAGAGTGTAAGAGAGTGTGAGAGAGTGAGAGAGCGAGAGAGTGTAAGGAGCGAGAGAGTGTAAGAGAGTGAGAGAGCGAAAGTGAGAGAGTGAGAGAGCGAGAGAGCGAAAGTGAGAGAGCGTGAGTGAGCAGCAACATGCTTGACGGCTCTCACAGTAACAGCGTTGCCACTCAGAAGCATGGCTTCAAAAGTGCCCCCCCTCCCGCCCTCCTCCCTTAGGGGTAAGAGAATGGACCTCCATCCCGTGAAGAGTTCACTTTGCCGTTCCAGAACGAACCCAAACAGCGCCGCGGTAGACCCCACGGCCACGGGCCCCAGGCACCCCGGGCCCCGGCCCCAGGGCCTACAGGCCCCAGACCGCCGCCACCACCTCCTCCTTCGCCGGTCTGCCGGTGTGGCCGTGGCGCTCCATCGCGGGGCTCAGACGGCCTCGACGGGAGCTGGCAGCCGACCGGCACCCGCTGGCGATGGGTGCCGGCGTGGAGACGAGAGGCCGGAGAATTCCCAAACCACGCTCCTGCGAGGGATGCCAAGCGGCGAACCCTGTCAGCAAACCGTGCTCGCCGCAGTGGCTCGGAGATGTTAACCACCTCGCCTGGTGTACAGGAGGTCGCGGCTTCGATCCCAAACAATGACGCCTGCTGCTGTATATATGGAGTTTGCGTCTCTCTCTCCCCTCCCTGTGGTCGCTTTGATTTTCTCCGGGTCCTCCGGTTTTCCCTCCACATTTTAAATTTCAACGTGATGATGATAAGAGCGCTCGTTTGTGATAGCAGGTCACTTCTGAAAAAGAGCTGCATTGCTCAGTGGGGCCTTAGCTGTAAAATATAAATACTTGACTGTTTAGTTAAAATACCTCCACCATTACTCATCATCGACATTCCCACTACCGCCACCACGCCGCCGGCCACCCGTACCCACAACTCATTTCGGAAGTGAATTATTTAACATTTCGGTGCCGATGGCAACGGCGTGGCTGGCGACTTCACAACGCTCACCACCGAAGATTTATACAGATATACGCTGAACTTCTCTCGCACCACCGTACGTAGCCGACCGTGCTGCTCGGAGGCTCCAAAAACCACCACCACCACTACTACCACCACACACCGCCACTACCACCACCACTACCACCACCACCGCCACCACCACTACTACACACCGCCACTACCACCGCCACCACCACCACTACCTCCGCCACCACCACTACTACCACCGCCACCACCACCGCCACTACCACCACCACCGTCACCGCCGNCGTGAACAAAAACAACCAATGCATCCCTCTCGCACCCTGTAATCACCAATTACAAAAATTAAGATCCCCTATAAATGTTTCGTGCCGTGTTTAATGGCGTGTGGTTGACAAATGCTGATGAGATTAACCGCACGCAATCTACACCCTCACGACCGACGACGCCGACGACTGAACACGTGTTCACCACCAAAAGGTCACAGAGTCTCAGACGCAGTTGGCAGGAGGGTCTTGCCAGGTGTTCAGTGGCGGGGGGTGGGGAGGGGTGGGGCGATTGGCCGCACGCGCTCTTCCTTCCGACATTAGGAAGCCACGACTACATACTTTTAAATCACGACATTGACGAAGAATTTCAGAACGCAGTTGGTAGTTTGGTCTTCCCAACACCTCCCATTGGCTACGTACGGTGGGAAAAAGTTCAGCATACTGCAAATAGATGTAACACGCCCATAGACTAACACTACCCATAGACTCAACATACCCATAAAACATACCATACAGTCAACACTACCCATAGCTNACACTACATAGCTAACCTACCCGACAACACTACCATAGACTACCTACCATAGACTAACACTACAGCACACTGCCCATAGACTCAACACTACCATAGACTCAACAATGCCCATAGACTCATCACTACACATAGACAACACTACCCATAGACTAACGCTACCCATAGACTCAACACTACCCATAGACTCAACAATGCCCATAGACTAACACTGCCATAGACTAACACTACCATAGACTCAACACTACCCATAGACTCACACTACCCATAGACTCAACACTGCCCATAGACTCAACACTACCCATAGACTCAACACTACCCATAGACTCAACACTACCATAGACTCAACACTACCATAGACTCAACACTACCATAGACTCAACACTACCATAGACAAGGCTACACGGGGAATCTTTGTCATTGTGCGTGTGGGAGCGGTGGCGCAGTGGTCAGCGCCGCGCTGCCTACGAACCCGGCAGAGACTCGAATTCGATTCCCGCTCACGGCCAACACCGGTGACGATGATCAGAACCGGTCCTTGGCCTCCGCTAGGTCGACTCAGACTTAAAAGGAGCACCTGGTGCGGTGCGTATAAAACCATGAGCACTCGGGAACAAAGACGGCCGGCGTGTCGTTAACCACCGCACTGACATGCAAGTGTGGTGGTTGAACGTGGCACAGAAGGATGTACCAGGGTGGCGAGATGTTGACTACCTCGCCTGGCATACAGGAGGTTCTGGCTCAATCCCGACCCGACGCCTGCTGCTGTGTATTTGCAGCCTGAATGTTCTCCCCGTGGTCGCGTGGACTTTTCTCCGGGTTCTTCGGTTTTTCCCTCCGCTAAAGCACTTGGCTGCCGTAATTCCCACGTGATGATGATAAGACACTTTTGTTGAGCTATCAGTTGTGACCGCCAGGTCGCGTCTGGATAAAAGCTCGACAGCTCAGTGAGGCCTTGCCCGGTAGTTTCACGGCTTCAGTTCTACGTACGGATGTGGAACTCGGCCCGCACCGCCGTACGCAGCCCACCATGCGAATCGGACCGCGAGCGACGAATCGCCGCGGGATCAAAACCCTCGCTACCCGCACCCCGCCGGCTTCCTAAGCGCTCCGTTACAATCAAACGAATTCCAGGGCCAGGCGCACGCACAGACGCGCACGCTGGGACACGCACGCACGCACGCACCACGGCGTCCGTGCGTGCGCCCACTTCTCCTTTCTCTTTCTCGTTCGTCCTCGCGGCGTTCGTTTTTGTTCGCCGACGACGCCGCCGCCGCCTCTCGCCCCGCGCCGTGTCCTAGGATCAGGCGGTGCCGGCGGGGTCAGCGGTGGCTAAGTGGGGTCGCAGACGCACCACGTCTCACTCATCCCGCCCCCCTCCCAACCACCGCAGCGTGTTACCCCTGCACCCGATCGTTGTCATTGTTGTTGTTGTGAATGTTATCGCTGTTTTTGTTGTCATTGTTGTTGTTGTCAATGCTGCTATTGTTGTCATTGCTGTTGTCATTGTTGTTGTCATCGTCGTGGTTGTCATTGTCGTGGTTGTTGTCATTGTTGTAGTCATTGTTGTTGTCATTGTTATCATCATTGTTGTTGTCATTGTTATCATCATTGTTGTCGTCATTGTTGTTGTCGTTGACTTCCCCCACGACATGACGCAATGAGTCAACCCACCCAACCAGGACGTGAACTCGCGACCTTCCGGCTGCGAGCCGCTCGCTCCACCGCTGTGCCAGCTGGCCACTTCTTCCTATACAAATATACACAATATATACACAATACATACACAAATACATACACAATATATACACACATATATACACCTATATACATAATTAAATACTCAAATACATACACAATTACATACACAATATATGCACAATATATACACAATACACACTATTTCCACAAATACATACACAATATATACACAAACACATACACACTATATACACAATATATGCACAATATATACACAAACACATACACAATATATACACAATATATACACAATATATACAAACACGCGTGAATACTACGACGATTGGGGTTTGTGTGTTTTGAGGTCTACGTTCAGTGAGCGCCGTTCACGTTTAACCGCATCTCAAAGCGCGGGGGAAAGTGGGGACCCGAATCCGCCGGCCGCCAACAATTNCCCCCCCCCCCAAGCTCTGGCGTCCTACGTTTGTGGGGGATGTTTGCAGTGCCAGATTAAGCTAGTGCGGGGCCTGTAGCATATGTTGTTATGAAGAAGCCCTAAATGATATTAAAAAAAACACAGAAATATTCACACATTTTTTACTTGCACAGTAAAGTAATTGTATTTTTTCACGTGCTAAACAGGCAGATACTACGACAAACCGCTAACCTTAAACACCCAGTCGTTAATAAAAGTCGAAGGCAGTATAGTACTACAGTAATAGAGCAGGTGCAGAATCACTGAACCGGAATTGATAACTTGAAAGCATTTAGCGTGGGGTTCTTGAAAGTGCGGGCCCGTAGCTACTACACGTGTAGTAGCTACTACACGTGTAGTAGCTAATACATATTTAGCTACTTTTGCTACGAGGATCATCCGGCACTGTGTGTTTGGCCAACCGCATCATGAGCGCCGGCTACGTAATCTCTACGTTCGGAGACGCCGCTGTGGATGGACGGACGGAAGTCCGTGCACGCGAAGGGACTGACGGTCAACACCGATGGGTCACGTGACGGCGTTGACGTGGGGGGGGGGGGAGTCGCTGGCTTAACGGATTGGATGATGACGGGTGGATGATGAGACAGAAGACGGTCACCCACCCAAAGACAAAGATCCCCCCACCCCCATAGCCTTAGCAGACTGTAGGGGCAAAGTGGTGTTCTGGCGAGAAGCCACCTGTGAAGGTCGGCACGGCACACGAGGGGTGTAGGCGGCCAGGAACACGCCTGGCCGCACCAGGTGCTCGTTTTGAGAGGCTGAGTCGACCTAGGGAGGCCCAGCGCTGGTCCAGATGACCGTCACCGGTGGTGGCCGTACTACAGGGGACAGAACCCTCGGTCGCCTTGTCGTGTCAGGTGTGTGTAGACGTCAAAGGACCCTGTACAGCCACGTGACCTGTCTGTTGTTGTCGATGTGTGTGTAGTCACGGAGGCGCTGTACAACCACGTCGCCGGGCACGAACCGCACCGCCGCTNCCCAGCTCTCCCACGGACACACACACACATGAGTGAGCAGCAGCAGGGGCAGCAGGGGAGGGGGAGCAGGGAGGGGGCAGCAGCAGTGGCGAGCGAGCGCTCGTGCAGGACGAGACGAGCGACGGAACGCGCCCCAGAGGACGTCGTTTAACGTCCGGCAGGAGACGGAGCGGTGAAATCATCTCCTGTGGTGCAGTGGTCAGGTGGTGGTGGTGCTGCTGGTGGTGGTGCTGTGGTGGTGCTGCTGTGGTGGTGTGGTGGTGCTGGTGGATGCTGTGCTGCTGCTGTGGTGCTGGTGGTGGTGGTGCTGGTGGTGCTGGTGGTGGTGCTGTAGTGGTGCTGGTAGTGTGCTGGTGGTGGTGCTGCTGCTGGTGGTGCTGGTGGTGGTGTGTGGTGGTGCTGGTGGTGGTGCTGCTGCTGGTGGTGCTGGTGGTGGTGGTGCTGGTGGTGCTGGTGGTGGTGGTGCTGGTGGTGCTGTTGGTGCTGGTAGTGGTGTGGTAGTGGTGCTGGTGTGGTGCTGCTGCTGTGGTGCTGGGGTGGTAGTGCTGGTCCGGTGCTGGTGTGGTGGTGCTGGTGGTGCTGGTGGTGGTGCTGCTGCTGGTGGTGCTGGTGGTGGTGGTGCTGGTGGTGCTGGTGGTGGTGCTGGTAGTGGTGCTGGTAGTGGTGCTGGTGGTGGTGCTGCTGCTGGTGGTGCTGGTGTGGTGTGCTGGTGGTGCTGGTGGTGGTGGTGCGGTGGTGGTGTGCTGCTGGTGGTGCTGGTGGTGGTGGTGCTGGTGGTGCTGGTGGTGGTGTGCTGCTGGTGGTGCTGGTGGTGGTGGTGCTGGTGGTGCTGCTGGTGTGCTGGTAGTGGTGGTGGTGCTGGTGGTGGTGGTGCTGGTGGTGCTGGTGGTGGTAGTGCTGGTGGTGCTGGTGGTGCTGGTGGTGGTGCTGCTGGTGCTGCTGCTGGTGGTGCTGGTGGTGCTGCTGGTGGTGCTGCTGGTGGTGCTGGTAGTGGTGCTGGTGGTGGTTGTAAGCCGGGCGAGCGATGTTATTTGGCGCCGTGCAACTAACGCCGCAGCCGCCATGAGCAGCTGTCAGCAATTAGGCAGATTAATTGGCATGGCAGGCGATTAAGCTTCACTTGCAGCCCAACAGCGCCTGCTGCATGTTCTGAACCGCTCATTCTGCCTCCCTCCCTCCTCCTGGCATCTGCCTCCATCCACCCACCCACCCTCCCTCCACCATCACCACATCCTCCTCTCCCATCACACCACCACCACCCCCTCCCACCACCACCACCATCACCCCCTCCTCTCCATCACCACCATCATCACCACCATCACCCCCCTCCTCTCCCATCACCATCATCACCACCACCACCATCCTCCTACCCCACGTCAGCGCCCCTCCCCTCTTTCCTCCTCGCCACTCCCCAAAACTCGGCCCAGGGAGAGGGGGTCTCGCTCGCTCCCCCCCCCCCAGTGCGTCACCGCTGCCGTCGACCTTGTTGTTCACGTAGATCCACATTGTTGTTGTTGCTGTACTCGTGTTGTTGTTGTGCTGTATTAGTGTCTTGCGCTGCAAGGATTTAACCGCGCGGCTTATGAGATGCGCGGAGCTCAAGAATCACGACAGCCCAGGCAGCCCTCACCAGCTCCAGCTGTTTGCAATCATCCCCCCACAGCCCCCCCCCCCGGACACTCCTCCCCGCCCCCTCGCTAATGCTCTGTCATTCCGTGGCCCTTCAACAGCCCCCCCAACCCCACCCTGTCCCCCCTCCCTTCGTCGGCAGCACGCGGGCGAGAGACGCGAGAAAGCGAACCGCTCGTGGGCATCGTCATCGTCGTCATCATCATCGTCGTCGTCATCGTCGTCGTCGTCATCGTCATCATCGTCATCGTCATCATCGTCGTCGTCATCATCGTCGTCATCATCGTCGTCGTCATCATCGTCATCGCATCATGTCTCTCACACGTCGGTCGTCGTCACTGCGTCATCATCACATCGTCGTCGTCATCATCGATCGTCTCGTGAGGAGTCTACGGGTGGGTGGGGGGTCATTGTCACTCTGCAGCGCCAATGGGCCAAGTAAGGATGGGTCTCTAAGGAGTCTACGGGTCTCTAAACGAGTCTATGGGTCTCTAAGCGAGTCTACGGGTCTCTAAGCGAGTCTACGGGTCTCTAAGCGAGTCTACGGGTCTCTAAACGAGTCTACGGGTCTCGAAGTGAGTCTACGGGTCTCTAAGCGAGTCTACGGATCTCTAAGCGAGTCTACGGGTCTCTTAACGAATACACGGGTCTCGAAGTGAGTCTACGGGTCTCTAAACGAGTCTATGGGTCTCTAAGCGAGTCTACGGGTCTCTAAGTGAGTCTACGGGTCTCTAAACGAGTCTACGGGTCTCTAAACGAGTCTATGGGTCTCTAAACGAGTCTACGGGTCTCGAAGTGAGTCTACGGGTCTCTAAGCGAGTCTACGGATCTCTAAGCGAGTCTACGGGTCTCTTAACGAATACACGGGTCTCTAAGTGAGTCTACGGGTCTCTAAACGAGTCTATGGGTCTCTAAGCGAGTCTACGGGTCTCTAAGCGAGTTTACGGGTCTCTAAGCGAGTCTACGGGTCTCTAAACGAGTCTACGGGTCTCGAAGTGAGTCTACGGGTCTCTAAACGAGTCTACGGGTCTCTAAGCGAGTCTACGGATCTCTAAGCGAGTCTACGGGTCTCTTAACGAATACACGGGTCTCTAAGTGAGTCTACGGGTCTCTAAACGAGTCTATGGGTCTCTAAGCGAGTCTATGGGTCTCTAAGTGAGTCTACAGGTCTCTAAACGATTATCTGGGTCTCTAACGAGTCTACGGGTCTCTAAGCGAGTCTACGGGTCTCTAAGCGAGTCTACGGGTCTCTAAACGAGTCTACGGGTCTCTAAACGAGTCTACGGGTCTCTAAGCAAGTCTACGGTCTCTAAGCGAGTCTACGGGTCTCTAAGCGAGTCTACAGGTCTCTAAGCGAGTCTACTGGTCTCTAAACGAGTCTACGGGTCTCTAAGCGAGTCTACGGGTCTCTAAGCGAGTTTACGGGTCTCTAAACGAGTCTACGGGTCTCTAAACGAGTCTACGGTCTCTAAACGAGTCTACGGTCTCTAAGCGAGTCTATGGGTGTCTAAGCGAGTTTACGGGTCTCTAAACGAGTCTACGGGTCTCTAAACGAGTCTACGGGTCTCTAAGCGAGTTTACAGGTCTCTAAGCGAATCTACGGGTCTCTAAGCGAGTCTACGGGTCTTTAAACGAGTCTACCGGTCTCTAAGTGAGTCTACAGGTCTCTAAACGAGTCTACTGGTCTCTAAACGAGTCTACGGATCTCTAAGCGAGTCTACGGGTCTCTAAGTGAGTCTACGGGTCTCTAAGTGAGTCTACGGGTCTCTAAACGAGTCTATGGTGTCTAAGTGAGTCTACAGGTCTCTAAACGAGTCTATTGGTCTCTAAGCGAGTCTACGGATCTCTAAGCGAGTCTACGGGTCTCTAAGTGAGTCTACGGATCTCTAAGTGAGTCTACGGGTCTCTAAACGAGTCTACGGGTCTCTAAACGAGTCTATGGGTCTCTAAGCGAGTCTATGGGTCTCTAAGCGAGTCTACGGGTCTCTAAACGAGTCTACGGGTCTCTAAGCGAGTTTACGGTCTCTAAGCGAATCTACGGGTCTCTAAACGAGTCTACGGGTCTCTAAGCGAGTCTACGGGTCTTTAAACGAGTCTACCGGTCTCTAAGTGAGTCTACAGGTCTCTAAACGAGTCTACTGGTCTCTAAACGAGTCTACGGATCTCTAAGCGAGTCTACGGGTCTCTAAGTGAGTCTACGGGTCTCTAAGTGAGTCTACGGGTCTCTAAACGAGTCTATGGTGTCTAAGTGAGTCTACAGGTCTCTAAACGAGTCTACTGGTCTCTAAGCGAGTCTACGGGTCTCTAAGTGAGTCTACGGGTCTCTAAGTGAGTCTACGGGTCTCTAAACGAGTCTACGGGTCTCTAAACGAGTCTACGGATCTCTAAGCGAGTCTACGGGTCTCTAAGCGAGTCTACGGGTCTCTGAGTGAGTCTACGGGTCTCTAAGTGAGTCTACGGGTCTCTAAACGAGTCTACGGGTCTCTAAACGAGTCTATGGGTCTCTAAGCGAGTCTACGGGTCTCTAAGCGAGTCTACGGTCTCTAAGCGTGATTATCAGTGGCGAGTAACTACATTATCAGTGGTGGAGTGACTACATTATCAGTGTGTAGTAACTACATTATCAGTGGTGTGTAACTACATTATCAGGGTGTGTAACTACATTATCAGTGGCTAAACTACATTATCAGTGGCTANTAACTATATTATCAGTGGCTAAACTACATTATCAGTGGCNTAGTCTACATTACAGTGTGTAGTAACTACATTATCAGTGGCTAAACTACATTATCAGTGGCGTANTAACTATATTATCAGTGGCGTAAACTACATTATCAGTGGCGTAGTAACTACATTATAGTGGTGTAGTAACTATATTACAGTGGCGTAGTAACTAAATTATCAGTGGCGTAGTGACTATATTATCAGTNGCGTAGTAACTATATTATCAGTGGCGTATAACTATATTATCAGTGGTGTAGTAACTATATTACAGTGGCTAAACCATTATAGTGGCGTGTAAACATTATAGTGGTGTGTAACTACATTATCAGTGGTGTGTAAACATTATAGTGGTGTAGTACTACATTATCAGTGGCGTAAACTACATTATCAGTGGCGTAGTAACTACATTATCAGTGGTGTGTAACTATATTATGGGTGTGTAACTACACTATAGTGGCGTAGTAACTACATATCAGTGGTGTAGTCTATATTATCGTGGCGAGTCTACTTATCAGTGGCGAGTAACTATATTATCAGTGGCGTAGTAACTATATATCAGTGGCGAGTAACTATATTATCAGTGGTGTAGTAACTATATTATCAGTGGCGTAGTAACTACATTATCAGTGGCGTAGTAACTACATTATCAGTGGGTAGTAACTACATTATCAGTGGCGTAACTACATTATCAGTGGTGTAGTAACTACATTATCAGTGGCGTAGTAACTACATTATCAGTGGCGTAGTAACTACATTATCAGTGGCGTAGTAACTACATTATCAGTGGTGTAGTAACTACATTATCAGTGGCGTAGTAACTACATTATCAGTGGTGTAGTAACTACATTATCAGTGGCGTAGTAACTACATTATCAGTGGCGTAGTAACTACATTATCAGTGGCGTAGTAACGACATTATCAGTGGTGTAGTAACTACATTATCAGTGGCGTAGTAACTACATTATCAGTGGTGTAGTAACTACATTATCAGTGGTGTAGTAACTACATTATCAGTGGCGTAGTAACTACATTATCAGTGGCGTAGTAACTACATTATCAGCTTAGGGGATGCATCAATCAGTCAGGTGAGGCCCCAGTATTTGATTCGTCTCCTGGCATCACCTCGAGGCTGCTCAAGATCGCGGCTCCTCTTGCCCGAATCCCATCGTCGTTGCCCTCACGGCCTCGAACATCTAACGCTGTGGGGCCCCGCGCTCCGTCTTCGCTAAATGCAGCCACTGACAGCTCTCGCTCTCGTTGCATTAAAATAAAAAAAATCCTGCGACTAACCCGGTTTCAATTCATTTAAACCGCCTTTTTTAAAATCAGTGTTTGTGTCTTCCTTGACACTGGTTGTTGTTGCAAACACATCTCATCATGGTGGTTGTCAGGTGGGTGGGGCCAACTCGTAGCTGTGACCACCAGGGGGGAGGGGGGCAAGACACCCCCTGCCCCCCCCACGCTCGTTACGCCGCTACTGCTCCACGGCGTTTAATTAAGGAGGCACATGGGGGGGGGGGGGGCTGGGGGAGGGGGCTGGGGGGAGCTCAAAGCGGCGTGGCGCTGCCTTCCGCGTTATTTCACCATTTCCCCACCACTGACATTTACAGGCAAAGAACAGATTACAAATCATGCCCTCTCCGATCCTCATTAACATTTGTCAAAAGCCTCCGCCGCGAAAACGTGCACGAGCACGCGCACGAGCACTCGTCACGAGCACGCGCACGAGCACTCGTCACGTGCACGAGCACGCGCACGAGCACTCGTCACGACCACGTGCACGAGCACGCGCACGAGCACTCGTCACGTGCACGAGCACGCGCACGAGCACTCGTCACGACCACGCGCACGAGCACTCGTCACGAGCACGAGCACGCGCACGAGCACGAGCACTCGTCACGTGCACGAGCACGCGCACGAGCACTCGTCACGTGCACGCGCACGAGCACTCGTCACGTGCACGCGCACGAGCACTCGTCACGTGCACGAGCACGCGCACGAGCACTCGTCACGTGCACGAGCACGCGCACGAGCACTCGTCACGAGCACGCGCACGAGCACTCGTCACGTGCACGAGCACGCGCACGAGCACGAGCACTCGTCACGTGCACGAGCACGCGCACGAGCACGCGCACTCGTCACGTGCACGCGCACGAGCACTCGTCACGTCACGAGCACGCGCACGAGCACTCGTCACGTGCACGAGCACGCGCACGAGCACTCGTCACGAGCACGCGCACGAGCACGCGCACGAGCACTCGTCACGTGCACGAGCACGCGCACGAGCACGCGCACGCTGCCTGGCATACACACACGCACCATCTCTCCTGCTCCACTACTGGGTGTTGTATTTTAAGAGAGAGAGAGGGGGGGCGGGAGGCCGTTTGAAGTTGACATCAAAAAAGGTGTCGCGCACAAGGAGGCGTCCGTGTCGAGCGGGCGACGGAGAGAGAGGGGGGAGAGAGGGGGGGGGAGGGGGGGGGGGGAGGGGGGGGGGAGAGGGGGAGAGAGAAGAGAGAACGAAATGATGAACGAAGCAAAGTGCCGACTACACGAGAATCTTCTTGTTTCCACTGATCGTAAAAGAGAGAGAGAGTGGGGGAGAGATCAGAGCTCTCCGTTGGGCCAGGAGGAGCTATCGACGACGCAATGGGCATGGAGGAGGAGGAGGCGGAGGGAGACGGGAGAGGGGAGAGGGGGAATCTGGCGCTGCCACGGATAATCGCGTTGTTAGGCAGCTGCCACGGGAGAGAGGGGCGAGAGGGACAGGGAGAGAGGCAGAGAGAGAGACAAATGATGAACGAAGCAAAGTGCCGACTACACCGAGCATCTTCTTGTTTCCTCTGATCGTAAAAAAAAAGAGAGACAGGCCACGGGCCAGTGATGGCCGTGGGTAGGGGAGTGGGGCTCTGTACTCGAGGCCAGATTCGGGTAGAGCGGCGTGGGAGAGCGGCGTGGCAGAGCGGCGTGGGCAGAGCGGCGTGGGGAGAGCGGTGTGGTGGCTGCATCAGAGTGAAAATGTTTAGCAGCAGTCAAATGCTTGTAGATTCTAAATGCGGAGGAAAAACCGGAGGACCCGGAGACAAATCCATGCGACCACGGGTTTTTCCAACCACCACATCGCCGCCGCCGCTGCCGCCACCGTCGTCAGCCGGCCCAGCGGTTTGCTGGAAGCCGCCGGTCTTGACGGGACCGCTCCCGTCCCCCCCCCGGATCGCGCCGGCGGCTTCTGCGCTCGTGTGCACAGCGCCGCCGCGTCGCTCTGCCCACGCGTGCGTCGCTGCAAACGACGGCGGTGACACCAGCCGCCCGCGGACTGGCAACCCCCCCCCACCAACCCCCCCCCACCCCTCCCACCACCACCCCTCCACCACANCCCCCCACCATCCCCACGCGCGCATTGCCCGACACGGCGAGGTGAGCCCGACGGCAGCTGGAAGGAATCAACGGGCGCCGTCGCGCGGACGACGGCCGCGGCGCCTCCGCCCCTCCGCCCGCGCCGGGAGCGTTCGCCACGAACGAGCGGCGACACCTCGCTGCCGTCCTCGTCGGCGAGGAGCGTAAACCGTTGTCACGTGACACTCCGCTCATCCGGCGGCGGCGGTGGCCGCGGAGGCTTCTGGCCAAGCCGTCGAACAAAGGCGACGGTGTCATCACCGCGTCGCGCCGCGCTTTCAGACGCGCTTCTGCGCCGTCTGGAACGCTCTTCCCTTCCGATGTTAGGAAGCCACTGGAGCTACGCACCTTTAAATCAGACCTGGCCCAGGGAGTCGAACTCAAGGCGAGCCGGACTCGGTGGGGTACGGCACAAGACGAGCCACTGCGCCACCGCTCTACGCCGAGAGTTGCAATGCCGATTATTTACCCAGAGTCAAGAGCCTCCAAACTCAACTAAAAACGAAACTATCTTTTCAACTATTTTACCAGCTCAGGCCCACTGAGCAATGCAGCGTATTTTTCAGAAGCGACCTGGCTATCACGAATAGTAACCCAACCAAGTCGCTTATCATCATTGTCACGTGGCAATTGACAGCAGCAACAGCAAATACTCTAAACGCGTGGCGATGTTGATTCAAAACGTGGAGGGAAAACCCGCAGAAAGTGAAGAAAAATCCACGCGACCACGGAGAGAGACACACAAATACAGCAGCAGGCGTCAGGATCTGGATCGAATCCACGACCTCCTGCGTATCAGGCGAGGTAGTCGACATCTCCTAGCCACTGCGGCACTGCAGCGCTCTTCTCAAGAGGGCACTGTGATGTTGGAACGTTTTCGCCGATTCTGGGTATCAAGTGATCAGCTCTCGTGGGGAGAAGCCGGAAACCCCCGGTGGAAGAGCGAGCGTGCCGCCCCCAGGCCGGGTGACACTCGGGTCAAGGGTCAACTCCCGCCTATGCCACCTCCTGGAGACCCCAAGCCCACAGCACTGGCGTGCCCCGGCAGTTTCCCGTTCGAGAATGGTGGCGATGGTGTTCGTGGTGGCGATGGTGTTCATGGTGACGGTGGTGGTGGCGGCGTTGACATTGCCAGCGCCGCCATGTCACGGGGCAATAATCGGCGCTCACAGTAAACCAAAGGGGACGTCCTCTGCGAAGAGCGGTGCAATGCCGCCGCTTGTCCAACAAGCACGCCGGGCGCTGGCAGGAGGGGGGGGAGAGGGTTCGGTGGCAAGGCGGAGGCTCATGGTCGGCCGGGCCGGCACCGGGCGACGCTTCCAGCACTGGGCCCTTCTCGATCGTACGAAGTGAAATGTGTCCGCGACCGACGGAACCACGGCTGTGACTTGACCCTTCCCGTTCCGATGACCTCTCACCCGTCCAGCCTCTCACCCATCCAGGCTGCAACACGAGGCACTTTGAGCTCTTGCTCCGACGCTCTCCAAGTTCGCGGTCGAACACCGCATCCGATTTGCGAAATACGCACTCGCTATGAATTTGCGTGGCTTTTTGTGAACAACTTATTATTGTTACCATTATAATATCGCCTGTGTGCGTCTCGCTCGCCCTGTGGATCTTCAACAATATCCGAATGAGAGCCGCCGCTGCCAAGCCCCCCCACTCACGAACCCGCCTCCCGTGATTGACAAGCCCGGTCCCCGGTAGCCGTGACAACAACCCGGGTCCTCGCCAGCAGCGGAGGTACCGCACGGAACGCAGCGAGCGACGGACGGGTCGGCGGACTGATTGACGCACTGACAGACACACACACGGACTGACTTGCACATGGACTCACAGACGGACAAGGGTAAAAAGCTATTACTACTGTGTGTATATTATAAATACGCCTGCCATGCGGTATTTATACATCCCAGTGTACTGGCATAATAATAATACAAATATATACAGCCATTTAATACTGATAATAACGTAACGCACACGTAAGGCACATGTAACGCACACGGAGAGATCAGCGACGCTTCAAGCCAATTAACGAGTGGGTTGGTGGGAGTGGGAGAGAAAAGCGGAGCACCAACCGGAGAAGACCCACGCGTGAGAGGGGAAACACTCTATCCCCGCACAGAGCAAACAGATGGGATGAGTCCGCACACTCTGCTGTACCGCCGTCTTCTACCTGGCACAGCCAGCGGGGACAGCTTCTCCTTGACACCCACCCACGGGTAGAAGGGAGTTTCACAACCCATCTGTGTGGTGGTCCACCAACCCTCGCTGCTGCTGCTGCCTCCACAGCGCTGGGTTAAAGGCAGCAGCAGCAGCAGCAGTGCAGCCACCACCACCGCTGCCCGGCCATTGCCACTCCACTGCTGGATGAAGGCCACCCCATGCCGTACCGGTTACCGGGGGTTGTTTGAGTAGCGGGGGCGGCGGTTGTCCGGGGTCTGGCCCGGTCACCCTTCGCGCCCCCGATGTTAACCGTGGCCGGGTCTGCCAACTCTGGCAACTCAAGCGACCAAAATCGTAGCGGCTCACGCTCACCGCTGCGCCACCAGTCCCCCCACCGCCGCCACCAGGAAGGAATGATAACTTGACGGAACAGATGGAGATCACAGGGGATCTTTGATCTTCGTATGCTAAAAATCCCTCCCCCCCCCGTGTCGCCTTAACAGGGCTGTAGGGACAAGTGCTGTTAGCGAGCAGCACCTATGAAGGCCGGCACTGTGGCACACGAGGGGGTCGGTGGCCAGCACCACACCCGCCCGTCTTTGTCTCCCCAGTGGCGATGTTTACGACACGCCGCGTGGCGATGATCACACATCGCAGCAGGTACTCTCTAGGATGTACGCGTGCTGAACTTCTATCGCAACCGCGCGTGGCCAACCGCGCTCGTCGGAGGCGCCGAGTCGACCTAGGGGAGGCCCAAGGCCCGGTGAGGATCTCCGTCACCGGCGGTGTCGGTGGCCATGAGCGGGGGCCGGACCGGGGGCTCGACGGCATCGTCGCCACCGCTCCCCCGCACTGTACGACGTCGCGCGCACGTCGCGAGGACACGGGAGCTCATGACTAATGTCATCTGTTACGATGCATTATTCAGGAGCTACGTCTCTCTGGAGTCGACAAGACCGTTGCTCAAATGACTGGCAGGGCTGTAAATAGATTTTGCGATTCGGCAAAAGCCACGGGCGGCGGCGATCGCAGCGTCGGCGGGACATCGGCGGGACATCGGCGGCGCGGTTTTGCCGATCGAGCGCCGATCCGCGCTTCTTTTGCGCACTTCCCAGTTTGTTTGCGTTCCGTTCTCTTCTGGAGAGCGTGAAAGAGCAGCCGCACGGATTAGGGAACCGTACGGGGGTTTAACGACGTCGTTGTCGCTATGGTCATCATCGTCATCATCATTGTCATCATGATCGTTGTCATCATTGTCATCATCATTGTCATCATCGTCATTATCGTCATCATCACAATCATCGTCGTCGTCGTCATCCCGAGCGAGACAACAACGCTCAGTGGGGCTCCAAGCGACGGTGGCGACGAACGCCGGAGCGCGGCCCGCGTCTTGGCCGGGCACCGCCGAGCGGAGACGGAGCGCTGAAATTGTCTCGCGCGCGGTGCAGGCTCCGGGCGGGACGTCGCGCGAGGGACGGGGCAACGGCTTGGAGGGGGGCGGGGACCTCCATCCAGCAGTGGATCGACCGCGATCGGCAGCCAGGGGTCCCCGCGGCGCCGGCGGGGAAGTTTGCGAGCTCCTCCCTGCCCCGAGCTCGCAGCCAGCCCCAGGCTCCACATCCATCTCCACCCCCACCCCCCGTCTCATCCATCTCCCCCCCCGTTCCTCCTCCCGTCCCCCCATCCATCCGTCCGTCCGCTCGTCTGTCCATAACTCCCATTCCATCTCAATCCATCTCCCCTCGCCTCTCGTCCATCCATCTCCCCGTCCATCGCTTTGTCGTCTGTCTGTCTGCCCCGTCCGTCGTCCATCCGTCTGTCTGGCCTCTCTGCCCGTCCATCTGTCCTCCCGTTTCATAAGATTCCATCTCTCCCCTCAACTCCCTCCCCCTCCTCCTCCCTGCCACCCACCAATCCATCTCTCCAATCCGTCCATCCACACCATCCCATCACCCCACCCACCCGTTCCCGGCCCGCATTCCACCCGCACCTCCCACTCCATCTTCTCCCTCCCATCCCCTCCTTCCCATCTCGCCCCATCAATCTTACGCCATCATCCCCCCCAACACCGANCCCCCCCCACACACCCCCCCACACACCCCCCCACCGCGGTGTTTGCGAGCCGCGCCGCGTGCTGCCCTCTTATGGGTGCGGCTGTTGCGGAAATTCGCTTCAGACCGACGCCCATCGCTCACTCGCAGCGACCCTCGGCCAAGACGCCTGTGATGAAGTGCTCAGCGGAGAGAACAGAAACACCGAGAGCCAGGCAGGCAGCCCCGTGCCCCTCCCTTCCCCTCCTCCTCCTGGCCAACCAAACACCCCCCCTCCCATCGCTCCCACCCTCGTTCACTCACAGACCCACTCATCCGCCCACCAACACAGCAACACACTCGTTCACTCACAGACCCACTCATCCACCCACCAACACACCCACCCAGCAACACACTCATTCACTCACAGACCCACTCACCCACCAACACAGCAACACACTCATTCACTCACAGACCCACTCATCCACCCACCAACACAGCAACACACTCATTCACTCACAGACCCACTCATCCACCCACCAACACACCCAGCAACACACTCATTCACTCATAGACCCACTCATCCACCCACCAACACTCATTCACTCACAGACCCACTCATCCACCAACACCGCAACACACTCATTCACTCACAGATCCACTCATCCACCCACCAACACACCCATTCACTCATAGACCCACTCATCCACCCACCAACACACTCATTCACTCACAGACCCACTCATCCACCAACCAACACACTCATTCACTCACAGATCCACTCATCCACCCACCAACACACTCATTCACTCACAGATCCACTCATCCACCCACAACACACCCATTCACTCATAGACCCACTCATCCACCCACCAGCACACTCATTCACTCACAGACTCACTCATCCACCCACCCAGCAACACTCATTCACTCACAGACTCACTCATCCACCCACCAAGACACCCACCAGCAACACACCCACCAACCCATCATCACAACCCACCAACCCACTCACTCACGAACCCACCAACCCACCCACTCACGAACCCACCAACCCACCCACTCATGAACCCACCAACCCACCCACCCACTCACGAACCCACCAACCCACCCACTCACGAACCCACCAACCCACCCACCCACTCACGAACCCACCAACCCATCCACCCACTCACGAACCCACCAACCCACCCACCCATTCACGAACCCACCAACCCATCCACCCACTCACTCACGAACCCACCAACCCATCCACCCACTCANGAACCCACCAACCCACCCACCCATTCATGAACCCACCAACCCACCCACCCACTCACAACCCACCAACCCACCCACTCACTCAGAACCTACCAACCCACCACTCACACCCACCAACCCACCCACCCACTCACTCACGAACCCACCAACTCACGAACCACCAACCCACCCAGTCACTCACGAACCCACCAACCCACCCACTCACGAACCCACCAACCCACTCACTCACGAACCCACCCACCCACCCACTCACTCACGAACCCACCAACCCACCTCACGAACCCACCCACCCACCCACTCACTCACGAACCACCAACCCACCCACTCACGAACCCACCCACCCACCCACTCACTCACGAACCACCAACCCACCCACTCACGAACCCACCAACGCACCCACTCACGAACCCACCAACCCACCCACTCACGAACCCACCCACCCACCCACTCACTCACGAACCCACCCACCCACTCACGAACCCACCCACCCACCCACTCACTCACCCACCAACCCACTCACTCACGAACCCACCAACCCACCCACTCACCCACCAACCCACCCACTCATGAACCCACCAACCCACCCACCCACTCACGAACCCACCCCCACCCACCCACTCACACCCACCAACCCACCCACCCACTCACGAACCCACCAACCCATCACCCACTCACACCACCAACCCACCCACCCATTCACGAACCCACCAACCCATCCACCCACTCACTCACGAACCCACCAACCCATCCACCCACTCAGGAACCCACCAACCCACCCACCATTCACCCACCAACCCACCCACCCACTCACAACCCACCAACCCACCCACTCACTCACGAACCTACCAACCCACCCACTCACGAACCCACCAACCCACCCACCCACTCACTCACGAACCCACCAACACACCCACCAACCCACCCAGTCACTCACGAACCCACCAACCCACCCACTCACGAACCACCAACCCACTCACTCACGAACCCACCCACCCACCCACTCACTCACGAACCCACCAACCCACTCACTCACGAACCACCCACCCACCACTCACTCACGAACCCACCAACCCACCCACTCACGAACCCACCCACCCACCCACTCACTCACGAACCCACCAACCCACCCACTCACGAACCCACCAACGCACCCACTCACGAACCCACCAACCCACCCACTCACGAACCCACCCACCACCCACTCACTCACGAACCCACCAACCCACCCACCCACCCACTCACGAACCCACCCACCACCCACTCACTCACGAACCCACCAACCCACCCACTCACGAACCCACCAACGCACCCACTCACTCACGAACCACCAACCCACCCACTCACCCACCCACCCACCAACCCACCCACCCACCACTCACGAACCCACCCACCCACCCACTCACGAACCCACCCACCCACCCACTCACGAACCCACCAACCCACCCACTCACGAACCCACCCACCCACCCACTCACTCACGAACCCACCCACCCACCCACTCACGAACCCACCAACCCACCCACTCACGAACCCACCCACCCACCCACTCACGAACCCACCGACCCACCCACTCACGAACCCACCGACCCACCCACCACTCACGAACCCACCGACCCACCCACTCACGAACCCACCGACCCACCCACCCACTCACAAACCCACCCACCCACTCACGAACCCACCGACCCACCCACCCACTCACGAACCCACCGACCCACCCACCCACCCACCAACCCACCCACCCACCCACTCACGAACCCACCGACCACCCACTCATCCACCGTGACCCTGCCTCCACGCGAGTTGCGTGGCCTCACCAACAGCGCGTCCGCCGCCGTCGCGATCATCACTCGCAGTCACGCACCGTTCTGCCGAGCCATTGGTTACCACCCTCACTCAGCCGCCACCACCACCAGACACACACACACGACTAAGCCCCCACCACCATCACCCCTCCCCCCGTCATCGAAGCGTGGCTAGGCTTGATAAATGCGGCTGTCAGTGCGGGAGCAATTAAATCTAAATTGAGGCGAGGCTTGCTGCGCAGTGGCGCGCACTCGAGGGCCGTGGATCAGCTTTCAGCGCACGCCACTGTAGCTGTAGCTGCTGCTGCTGATGCAGTGTGGTGGTGGCTGTCAGGGATATCTCAGCCGGGCAGGGATATCTCAACCAATCAGGGATATCTCAACCAATCAGGGATATCTCAACCAATCAGGGATATATCAACCGGGCAGGGATATCTCAACCAATCAGGGATATCTCAACCAATCAGGGATATCTCAACCAATCAGGGATATCTCAACCGGGCAGGGATATCTCAACCAATCAGGGATATCTCAACCGGGCAGGGATATCTCAACCAATCAGGATATCTCAACCGGGCAGGGATATCTCAACCGGGCAGGGATATCTCAACCAATCAAGGATATCTCAACCGGGCAGGGATATCTCAACCGGGGAGGGATATCTCAACCAATCAGGGATATCTCAACCGGGCAGGGATATCTCAACCAATCAGGGATATCTCAACCGGGCACTGATATCTCAACCAATCAGGGATATCTCAACCGGGCAGGATATCTCAACCGGGCAGGGATATCTCAACCAATCAAGGATATCTCAACCGGCAGGATATCTCAACCGGCAGGGATATCTCAACCATCAGGGATATCTCAACCGGCAGGGATATCTCAACCAATCAGGGATATCTCAACCAATCAGGGATGTCTCAGCCGGGCAGGGATATCTCAACCAATCAGGGATATCTCAACCAATCAGGATATCTCAACCGGGCAGGGATATCTCAACCGGGCAGGGATATCTTAACCGGGCAGGGATATCTCAACCAATCAGGGATATCTCAACCAATCAGGATATCTCAACCAATCAGGGATATCTCAACCAGTCAGGGCCCTTCCCCGAGATCGAACTCGGCTTCGAATGAGCGACTGGTGCGGTGCGTCAACATCACCACTAAGGGAGACAAAGGCGGTGGGTGGCGGCCACCCTGCACATCGTGTGCCACAGTGACGGCCTTCACTGCTGCTGCTGCTAGCAGAACTTAAGGGGCTACGCGGGGATCTTCGTCTTCGTGGCCGTACGCTCGTAGCTATCGCCACGCCTGCTCACCATCGCCACGCCTGCTCACCCATCGCCACGCCTGCTCACCCATCGCCACGCCTGCTCACCCATCGCCACGCCTGCTCACCATCGCCACGCCTGCTCACCCATCGCCACGCCTGCTCACCCATCGCCACGCCTGCTCACCCATCGCCACGCCTGCTCAGCCATCGCCACGCCTGCTCAGCCATCGCCACGCCTGCTCAGCCATCGCCACGCCTGCTCAGCCATCGCCACGCCTGCTCACCCATCGCCACGCCTGCTCACCCATCGCTGTGGCTCACCGAAGCTCGAGACTTCGATTGCCAGGAGGTCCCGCCAAGCTGCTGCTGCTGCAGCGTGCGACGATTCCCGATCGAGAAGATTTTGCAGGGAACTTCTCAGCAGCGCCAAGTGACGTTGCACGCGAGTGGTGGCGCAGCGGTTAGCGAAGCGCTGCGAATCCCCCGGCGCGCCGAGTTCGATTCCCGCTCGCGGCCACCGACACCGTTATGACGGTTATTCGAATTGGTCCTGGGCCTCCCCTAGGTCCACTCAGCCTCAAATGAGTACCTGGTGCGGTGTGTAGTAAACATCGCCACCGGGAGACAAAGGCGGCCCGGGCGTGGTGCTGGCCACCCACCCCTCGTGTGCCGTGCCGGCCTTCACAGGTGCTGCTCACTAACAGCACTTGCCCCTACAGTCTGTTAAGGCTACACGGGGTCCTTTGTCTTTGTTGTTTGTACATATGGGGGGGGGGGGGGGGGGCTCTCCACCTCCCTCCCCCACCTCCAGCGAAATCACGACTCATTGATTCATCGATTTACTCAGACGCAGTCTCTCATTTCTCGCCACCAAAGTTGACAATGAGTGATGCAACAAGCTACGACGCCTCTGGATATCATATACATCGTCGGCAGCAGCAGCCATGGTCGATCCACTGCTGCATCAAGGCCTCCCCAGTTGTGTGTGTTTGGCTGCGTGTGTATTCAAACGAGTACCCCGTGCTGCCGCCGTGTGTAAACATCGCCACGAGGGAGACAAAGGCGGCCGGGTGTGGTGCTGGCCATCCACCCTCTCGTGTGCCGTGACGGACTCCATAGGTCGTGCTGCTCCTGCTGCTGCTGCTGCTCCTGCTGCTCCTGCTGCTGCTGCTGCTGCTCCTGCTGTTACTCCTGCTGCTGCTGCTCCTGATGACTGTTGCCTGCTGCTGCTCCTGCTGCTGCTCCTGCTGCTGCTGCTCCTGCTGACTGATGCTGGTGCTGTCTGCTGCTGCTGTGCCTGCTGCTGCCCGACTACAGCTGCAGTAAACTGCAGCTGTTTATTTGAACAGGTCAGGCCCTCTCGTGAGCCAGACAGCCGTCTGTCAGAAGCGACCTTGGTACCACACGTGACAGCTCGGCAAAACGAAGTGACGTATCGTCATCACGTGAAAATGTATAGCAACTTGTACAGGGAGAACACACAAACTCCACTCACTCACTCTGTAGAGCAGGGGGAGATCACACAAACTCCACTCGCTCTGTAGAACAGGGGGAGATCACACACACTCCACTCACTCTGTAGAGCAGGGGAAGATCACACACACTCCACTCACTCACTCTGTAGAACAGGGGGAGATCACACACACTCCACTCACTCACTCTGTAGAACAGGGGAGATCACACACACTCCACTCACTCACTCTGTAGAACAGGGGGAGATCACACAACTCACTCGCTCTGTAGAACAGGGGGAGATCACACACACTCCACTCACTCACTCTGTAGAACAGGGGAGATCACACAAACTCCACTCACTCACTCTGTAGAACAGGGGGAGATCACACAAACTCCACTCACTCACTCTGTAGAACAGGGGGAGATCACACAAACTCCACTCACTCTGTAGAACAGGGGAGATCACACACACTCACTCTGTAGAACAGGGGAGATCACAACTCCACTCACTCACTCTGTAGAACAGGGGGAGATCACACAAACTCTACTCACTCACTCTGTAGAACAGGGGGAGATCACACACACTCCACTCACTCACTCTGTAGAACAGGGGAGATCACACACACTCACTCTGTAGAACAGGGGAGATCACAAACTCACTCACTCTGTAGAACAGGGGAGATCACACAAACTCCACTCACTCTGCAGAACAGGGGGAGATCACACAACTCCACTCACTCTGTAGAGCAGGGGAGATCACACAACTCCACTCGCTCTGTAGAACAGGGGGAGATCACAAAACTCCACTCACTCTGTATAACAGGGGAGATCACACAAACTCCACTCACTCTGCAGCAGGGAGGGAACACACAAACTCCACTCACTCTGTAGAGCAGGGAAGATCACACAAACTCCACTCACTCTGTAGAGCAGGGGAGATCACACAAACTCCACTCACTCTGTAAGCAGGAGAGATCACACAAACTCCACTCACTCACTCTGTACAGCAGGGAGGGAACACACAAACTCCACTCACTCTGTAGAGCAGGGAGAGATCACACAAACTCCACTCACTCACTCTGTAGAGCAGGGAGAGATCACACAAACTCCCGGAGACAAATCCACGCGACCACGGGGAGAGAGAGGAAGCAGGCGTTAGGGTCGGGATCGATCCCACGACCTCCTGTACACCAAGCGAGGTACTCCCGAAAGAACCAAAGAGCAATTCCTGCAGTCACGAAAGCTCCAAATTAAGACCAAGCGAGGTAGTTAACATCTCCTAGCCACCATGATGATGAGAGGCACGCACACTACAAATATACAGCAAGTGTCGTCAGAGTCGGGATCGATCCCACGACCTCATGTACACCAGGCGAGGGAGTTAACATCGAGGGAGGAGGGGTCCTGTTCTGCAGCGGGTGGCGCAATACGGCAATTGCAGGGCTGCGCCTCTGTCTTTTGTCGTCATAACATTATTTCAGGAGATGTCTGGTCGGCTTAAGTCTGCGAGCAGCAACACTGCGAGCTGCGGTTCTGTATTATTAAGAGATTAGCCGAGCGAGGTTTTATCCGGTCGGGATAACCAACGGGAACGCGTTGAAATCACTTTCCTCCTGCCCCTACCTCCGGCAGACGGTTTGCCGCCTCCTCTCATTCCCAGTGTGGACCCAACCCCGGTGGAGTTTGCCGGCCAGCGCCAGGCCTCGGCACGGCGTCCGTGACGACGCGGGGGCAGAGGGACGTCGCCAGACCAGAAGTCGCAACCGGGTACCCGATACCCGTACCCTACCCGATACCCGGCTACGGGTACGGGTAGCCGTTTGCGACCCTGGTGCGGCCGGGTACGGGTAAGGAATCAAAACCCGTTTGCGACCTCTGCGCCAGACGCAGAGGAGCACTTCGGGAGCAATGAGCGTTGGTCGGTCTGCTGTGAAGGCAGCGGTGTGTGTCTGTGGTGTGTGTGTGCTGTGTGGTGTGGTGTGTCTGTGGAGTGTGTGTGTGTGGTGTGTGTATGGTGTGTGTGTGGTGTGTCTGTGGAGTGTGTGTGTGGTGTGTCTGTGGTGTGCCTGTGGTGTGTGTGGTGTGTTTGTGTGCGGTGTGTGTGGTGAGTCTGTGGTGTGCGTGTGGTGTGTCTGTGTGGTGTGTGTATGTGTGTGTGTGTGGTGTGTGTGTGGTGTGTGTGCTCTGTATGTGGTGTGTGTGTGGTATGTGTGTGTGGTGTGTGTGTGGTGTGTGTGTGTGTGTCTGTGTGGTGTGTCTGTGGTGTGCCTGTGGTGTGCCTGTGGTGTGTGTGCTGTGTGTGCGGTGTGTGTGGTGTGTCTGTGGTGTGTGTGGTGTGTGTATGTGGTGTGTGTGGTATCTGTGGTGTCTGTGGTGTGCCTGTGGTGTGTGTGTGTGCTGTGTGTGCGGTGTGTGTGTGGTGTGTGTATGTGGTGTGTGTGTGTGTGGTGTGTCTGTGCTGTGTGTGTGGTGAGTCTGTGGTGTGTGTGTGGTGTGTGTCTGCGGTGTGTCTGCGGTGTGTCTGTGGTGAGTCTGTACAGCAGTCTTCAAAACAGCGACCCCGGTACCAGATCTCGGCTAGAAATAAATTCCCGTCACCCGCACGACAGATGCCAAGCCCGCAAGGTGGCAACCCCACAAGGTGGGTGTGTGGATGACTGAGTGGTTGAGTGTGCTGGCGAGTGAGTGGCTGAATTAATGGCTGGGTGAGTGGGTGAGTATGTGAGTGAGTGGGTGGCGGGTGAGTGAATGAGTGGAGTGCACGTGCTAAGTTGGGCTGGTTACCACCTTCTAACGGCTACAGACGAAGCCTGGGCACACGTCTCAGTCAGCACGAGGTCTCTCACCACAGCCGTGTGGCCGAACGTGATCATGAAGTTCCACGCGGCCGTAGCGGCACTCGGTCTCGACGACAAATCGCGATTCCTGCCGCCCTAACACAGACGCCAGTACCCGGACTGGTGGCAACCTTCCTCCAACTAGATACAGATCGAGGGGGGAGGAGAAGGGATTGGTGGGGGGTAGGGGGTGTCGGGGGAGGATTTTGTGACACGTTTGGTCATTGAAAATGTAAAAAATTGCAATAAAACAAAACAACAACACACGAGGGTGCAAAACGACGCCACAAGCACGGGTTCTGTACCACGTGATTCACGTGTACGACGTCACCCCGCGTGTGACGTCACCACAAGTGTGACGTCACCCCGTGTGTGACGTCACCTCGCCGACGCCTCCACAGATCCCTTTTAGCTCCGTGTCGTCGTCATCGTCGTTTACAATCGCCAAGTGGGAGACCCTCAACCAACTGAAGAGGGCGCAAATAAAAATGGCCGCTACGTGGTGCATCATCATCCTCCTCCTCCTGTGCCTTGGCGAATTCTCTCCCTCCACGCTGTCCATGACTGCCCACCCTGACCCTCCGGTTTCCCAGCGTGGACGCTGTTTAACCATCTCCACGCCGCTTTCGTGCCGACTGGTATTGTAACCTTCTGACCCCGCGCCCCGACTTGGACGCCTGTGAAAAAAAGAGCTTCATAGCTCATCGGATTTCTCCAGGAGAGGTTTAAAAAAAATAAACAACTTCCGATTCCGGACTCGCCACCGACGTTAGCCGTGGGCGGGAATCGAACTCGGCACACATCGCCACATTCACGGCAGTGGAAAAAACAAGGACGAGTTAAGAAAAACCTTGCACACGCGTGGATTCACGTTGACGCTTTCCAGCATGCGTTTGTCTCCGAAAGTCGCTGCGTCGGCAGAACGAAAGGCGGCTTGGTAGCTGTGAGCGCATTAAGCGATTGCATATTACAAGTCTTGCTGCTCGGGTTTTGTCAACGATTTGGGGGGGGGGGGGGGCCTTCGATCAATGTACCCAGTTTTCTGCAGAGCGAGTTTCCCGATGACAACGCGATCTTCGGAAGCCTCGCTCCCATTGGATCACGGCAACGTTACGGACGGACGCGACGAGTGGAGCGTGTTACAGTAAACAAATCAAACTCAAACTAGAAACGATGATTTTAGTTTAGCAGCTGTACTGTAAAGCTGTAAGGCCCCATACTGATATGTGTGTCTCTGTTTCAGAGGCGATCCCTGGCCATCGCAGATGATGGCCCAACAAAGTGGCTTAGCATCATCACGTGGACATTGAAAGCAGCAGACAAATGCCGTGAACGCGTGACGTTCACCTAAATACGGAGGGGGGAAAACGGGGACCCGGAGAAAAATCCACGCGACCCCTGGGAGAGACACGCAAACTGCAAATATACAAGCAGGCGTCGGGGTCGCGATCGAACCCACGACCTCCTGTACACCAGGCGAGGTAGTTAACATCTCATAGCCACCGTGATGAAGATGATGAGAGAGACACGCAAACTCCAAATATACAGCAGCAGGCGTCGGGTCGGGATCGAACCCACGACCTCCTGCATACTAGGCGAGGTAGTTAACATCTCCCAGCCACCGTGCCGATGATGCTGCTGCTTCATTGGCAGTGGTGCACATGGACAAGAAACAACAACAACAAACTCGGAACGCTCGTCAACAACAACAACACTACTTCATAGCAGATACAAACAAAAACTTCCGAAAGTATACCGGGGTCCCGTTAAAACAACACAGACAAAGATCCCCCGTGTAGCCTTGAGCAGACTGTTGGGGCAAGTGCAGTCACGTGGCACGCGATGGGGTGGGTGGCCAGCACCACCACGCCCGGCCCCCTTGAGATGCTCGCTGCCAGCGGCTACCGTTGTTCTTGTCCTTGATCGGGAACCGAACTCGGGTGCCCGTCGTGACGTGCACGCTAACCACTGCGCCACCGCTCCCAAAAACCAGTGTCCCGTTCATACAACCAACACACAGAACAACAACAACAATAACAACAGACTGCTGGGGCAAGTGCTGTGAGCGGCGAAGTGGCAACACCTGTGCTGAAGCTGGGAACTTACAGACGAAGGAGGCAGTGGGGTGGAGTCAACATCACGCCCGACCGCCTTTGTCTCCCCAATGCTGTATAGAAACGTATACCGGTGGTGTCCCGTTAAAGAACCAACACGCGTGATAAAGACAAAGATCCCCGGTAGCCTTAACAGACTGTTGGGGCAAGTGCTGTTAGCGAGCACCTATGAAGGCCGGCAAGGCACACGAGGGGTGGGTGGCCAGCACCACGCCCGGCCGCCTTTGTCTCCCCAGTGGCGATGTTTACACACCGCACCAGGTACTCATTTGAGGCTGAGTCGACCTAGGGGAGGCCCAGGACCGGCACACGTAACACGCACACGTACACACCACACGCGACACACACACACGAGCACCACACACGTAGCACAAGCACACACACCGTAGAGACACCACTACACACAGTAGACACACACACACGAACACACACGTAGCCACCTGAGTCGGCGAGCAATATGTACGGCACAGCACACAAATGAGGGTCAATGACGGGCGGGGGGGGGGTCCAGCGTTATCCTCCGGCAACACGAAGAGGCTCCCAGCAGCCACTGCTCGCAGCCTCCTCCACAACCACCCCTCCTCCACCACCACCTCCTCCACCACCACCTCCTCCTTCACACAACAATCTCCCCCCCCCTCTCCTCCTCCACCACCCCTCCAGGCCACCCCCTCCACCCCCCTCCGTCTTTTGTTTGAGACCGTGCGAGACTTCTCTCACTCTACTGGCTGCACGTGTGCTAGGATGTGTGTGTAGGTGTGTGTGTGTTGTAGNTGTTGTGTGTGTGTGTAGGTGTGTGTGGTGTGTGTAGGGTTGTATGTGTGTAGGGTGTGTGGTGGTGTTGTGCAGGTGTGTTGTGCAGGTGTGTGTAGTGTGTGTGTGTAGGTGTGTGCGTAGGTGTGTGTGTGGGTGTGTGTGTGTCAGTGTGTGTGGGAGCGGTGGTGTAGCGGTTAGCGCGCTGCGCTATGAACCTAGCGACCCGGGTTCGATTCCCGCTCACGGCTAACACCAGTGACGATTATTGAACCGGTCCTGGGCCTCCCCTAGGTCGACTCAGCATTAAATGAGTACCTGGTGCGGTGTGTAAACATCGCCACTAGGGAGACAAAGGCGGTCGGGCGTGGTGCTGGCCACCACCCCTCGTGTACCGTTCCGGCCTTCATAGGTGCTCGCTAACAGCACTTGCCCTACAGTCTGTTAAGGCTATACGGGGATCTTTGTCTTTGTTGTGTGTAGGTGTGTGTGTGTAGGTGTGTGTGTAGGTGTGTGTAGGTGTGTGCGTGCAGGTGTGTGTAGGTGCGTGCAGGTGTGTGCGTGTAGTGTGTGTGTGTAGTGTGTGTGAGTGTGTGTGTNTGTGTGTGTGTAGGTGTGTGTGTGTGTAGGTGTGTGTGTGTGTGTAGGTGTGTGTGTGTTGTGTGTGTAGGTGTGTGTGTAGGTGTGTGTAGGTGTGTGTGCGTAGGGGTGTGAGTGTAGGTGTGTGTGTAGGTGTGTGTGCGTAGGGGGTGTGAGTGCAGGTGTGTGTGTAGGTGTGTGTAGTTGTGTGTGTGTAGGTGTGTGTGTAGGTGTGTGTGCGTAGGGGTGAGTGTAGGTGTGTGTGTAGGTGTGTGTGCGTA
Source organism: Lethenteron camtschaticum (assembly GCA_018977245.1). Lineage (NCBI taxonomy): Eukaryota > Metazoa > Chordata > Hyperoartia > Petromyzontiformes > Petromyzontidae > Lethenteron > Lethenteron camtschaticum. The sequence continues at coordinate 675,402 of MU249631.1, forward strand.
GGGGTGTGAGTGCAGGTGTGTGTGTAGGTGTGTGTGTAAGTGTGTGTGTGCGTAGGGGTGTGAGTGCAGGTGTGTGTAGGTGTGTGTGCGTAGGGGTGTGAGTGCAGGTGTGTGTAGGTGTGTGTGCGTAGGGGTGTGAGTGCAGGTGTGTGTGTGTAGGTGTGTAGGTAGGTGTAGGTGTGTGTGTGTAGGTGTGAGTGCAAGTGTGAGTGCAGGTGTGTAGGTGTGTGTGTGAAGCGTGTGTGTGTAGGTGTGTGTGTGGAGGTGTGCGTAGGGGTGTGAGTGCAGGTGTGTGTGTGTAGGTGTGTGTGTGTAGGTGTGTGTGTGTGCAGGTGTGTGTGCAGGTGTGTGTGCAGGTGTGCGTGTGTAGGTGTGTGCAGGTGTGTTTCCAGATGTGTGTGCAGGTGTGTGCGTAGGGGGTGTGAGTGCAGGTGTGTGTGTGCAGGTGTGTGTAGGTGAGTGTGTGTCAGTGTGTGCAGGTGTGTGTGTAGGTGTGTGTGTGTGCGTAGGGGGTGTGAGTGCAGGTGTGTGTGTGCAGGTGTGTGTGTTTGCAGGTGTGTGTGTGTGTGGGTGTGTGTGTGTATGTGTGTGTGCAGTTGTGTGTGTGTGTAGGGGGTTTGAGTGCACTTGTGTGTGTGCAAGTGTGTGTGTGTAGGTGTGCGTAGGGGGGGTGTGTGCAGGTGTGTGACTTGAATGTGTTTTATTGCACTGTGAATGAACTGTACTGTACTATTGTGTGTGTGCAGGTGTGTGTAAAGGGGTGTTTGTGCTGTGTGTGTGCAGTACTGTGTGAGTGATCCTGTGTGCGTGTGTGCTGTGTGTGTGTGTTGTGTTTGTGGTACTGTGTGTGTGGTACTGTGTGTGTATAGTACTGTGTGTGCTGTGTGTGTGCTGTGTGTGTGTGCTATGTGTGTGTGTACTGTGTGAGTGGTACTGTGTGTGTGTCTGCTGTGTGTGTGCTATGTGTGTGTGTGTGCTATGTGTGTGTGTCTGCTGTGTGTGTGCTATGTGTGTGTGCTGTGTGTGCTGTGTGTGCTGTGTGTGTGTGCTGCGTGTGTGCTGTCTGTGTGTAGCTGTGTGAGTGGTACTGTGTGTGTGTGTGTGTGTGTGCTGTGTGTGTGCGTGCTGTGTGTGTGCGTGCTGTGTGTGTGATGTGTGTGCAGTACTGTGTGCGTGTGTGCTGCGTGTGTGCTGTGTGTGTGTAGTACTGTGTGAGTGGTACTGTGTGTGTGTCTGTGTGTGTGTGTGTGTGTGCTGTGTGTGTGCGTGCTGTGTGTGTGGTGCTGTGTGTGTGCGTGTGTGTGTGTGATGTGTGTGTGTACTGTGTGCGTGTGTGCGTGTGTGTGTGTGTGTGTGCTGTGTGTGCGTGTGTGCTGTGTGTGTGTGCTGTGTGTGTGTGGTGGTGCTATGTGTGCTGTGTGTGTTGTTGTGTTGTGTGTGTGATGGTGTTGTCTGTGTGTGTGCTGTGTGTGTGCTGTGTGTATGTGCTGGTGTGTGATGTTGTGTAGTACTGTGTGGTGCTGTGTGTGTGTGCTGTGTGTGTTGTGTGTGTGATGTTGTGTAGTACTGTGTGGTGTGTGCTGTGTGTGTGCTGTGTGTGTGTGGTGTGTGTGTAGTACTGTGTGAGTGTACTGTGTGTGTGCTGTGTGTGTGCTATGTATGAGTGGTACTGTGTGTGTGCTGTGTGGTGGTGTGTGTGTAGTACTGTGTGNGTGTTGTGTGTGTGCTGTGTGTGTGCTATGTATGGTGGTACTCTGTGTGTGTGTTGTGCTGTGTGTGTGCGTGTGTGTGTGTATACTGTGTGTGTGTGCTATATGAGTGGTACTGTGTGGTGCTGCGTGGTGCTGTGTGTGTGTAGTACTGTGTGNGTGTACTGTGTGGTGCTGTGTGTGTGCTGTGTTGAGTGGTACTGTGTGGTGCTGTGTGTGTGCGCTGTTGTGTGGTNCTGTGTGTGGTGCTGTATGGTGGTACTGTGTGTGTGGTAGTGTGTGTGTGTCTGTGTTCGTGTGGGGAGCGGTGGTGAGCGGTAGCGCTGCGTTACGAACCCGGCGACCCGAGTTCGATTCCCGCTCACGGCCAACACCGCTGACGTNAGCCGGGGCCTCCCCAGGTCGACTCAGCCTCAAATGAGTACCCGGTGATGTGTGTAAACATCGCTACTAGAGAGACAAAGGCGGCCGGGTGGTGGGCCACCCCCCTCGTGTACCGTGCCGTTCATAGGCGCTCGCTCACAGCACTTGCCCCTACAGCCTGTCAAGGCTACACGGGGATCTTTGCCTTTGTGGTATCCAACCACTGGGGGGGGGGGGGATACAAAGGCGGTCCGGGCGAGGCTGCGGGCCCACAGCGACGACGCTGCGGCCTTCGCAGGCCGGAGCACTTGCCCCGCCCTGGCAGTGTGCTGTTACAAGGCTACACGGGTCGTCTTTGTCTTTGTCGCGTGTAACTGCGTGTGTCTGTGTGGGTGGGTGTGGTCTGTGTGGGTGTCTGTGTGTGCGTGTGTCTGTGTTTGCGTGTGTGTATGTCTCTGTGTGTGTGCCGTGTGTGCGTGTAACTGCGTGTGTCCGTGTGTCTGTGTGTTCTCTGTGTGCGTGTGTGTGTGCGTGTGTCTGTGCGTGTCTCTGTGTAACCGTGTCGGTATCACAGGTACAGTACTGTCCACAGCATTCCAGCGGAGGGCAGAGGAGCGACGCTCACAACAACGAGCGGAGCGGCCGGGCGGATAAAACTCATCAGGTTGGCAGAGTGGGGAGCACAGCTGCTGGTGGTGGTGCATCTACCGCTCATCTCAGTCACCTGCCGGTCATCTCAGTCACCTGCCGGTCATCTCAATCATCTACCGATCATCTCAGTCGACTCATGGGCACCCGCAGGGTCTGTCAGCAGAGAGCCCTCGACACTTCAACGTGGCGTCAAGGTGCACCTAGCCTGGCACAGGCGACGTGGTGACGTCACCGCCACTGAGTGGTGTGTGTGTGTCTCTGTGTGTCCGCTCGCTAAAGACACTTGCCCCAATAGTCTGTGAAGACTATCCGGGGATCTTTGTCTCTTCCCCGTGCATGTCCCTGTGCGTGTCTGTCCGTGTGTGCATCTGTCCTGTGTGTGTAGACGTCTCCTGTGTCTCTGTGTCTGTCTGTGTGTCTCTGTGTGTGTCTCTGTGTGTCTCTCTCTTGTCTCTGTCAGTGTCTGTGTCTGTCTGTGTGTGTGTGTCTATCTCTGTGGGNCTCGTTGTGTGTCTGTGTCTCNGTCTCTGTGTCTGTGTCTCTCTGTGTGTCTCTGTGTGTCTCTGTCTCTCTGAGTCTATCACTCGCTGTCCCCTATCTGTATATCTATGTCTCCCACGTGTCTCTCTGCGTCTCTATCGCCACTGTGTGTCTCTGTGTGTCTCTGTCTCTGTGTGTCTCTGTCTCTCTCTATCTCTGTGTCTCTGTGTGTCTATGTGTGTCTATCACTCGCTGTCCCCTATCTGTGTATCGATGTCTCCCACGTGTCTCTCTGTGTGTCTATCACCACTGTGTGTCTATCACCACTGTGTGTGTCTCTCTGTCTCTGTCTCCCACGTGTCTCTCTGTCTCTGTGTGTCTGTGTGTCTATCACCACTGTGTGTGTCTATCACCACTGTATGCCTCCTATCTGTCCATGTCTCCCGCGTGTCTCTCCGCGTGTCTGTCTCCTGTACGACGCCACGCGTCTCTCTATCCACCCCCTCTCTCTGCAGTGTCTGTCCGTGTCTCTGAGTCTCCCTCCTCGCGTGTACAACACTCTCTGTCTCCTCTCTCCCCGTATGCGTTTCTCTCCCCCTGTCTCTCCCCCTGTCTCTCCCCTGTCTCTCCCCCTGTCTCTCGCCGTGTCCCCACGTGTCTCCCGTGTCTCATCCCTATCTCTCCCCTGTCTCTCGCCGTGTCTCTCCCCTGTCTCCCCGTGTCCCCCGTGCCCCCACGTGTCTCCCCATGTCTCCCCTCTCCTGTCTCTCGCCGTGTCTCCCCTGTCTCTTGCCGTGTCTCTCAGCCGTGCCCCCCCCTCCCACGTCGTCTCCCTCCCTGCCCCCCCCCCCCCCGTGGCGTCGTCTCCCGGCACCCCGCACTTACCTGCGAGCTTGCGCGGCGCCTGCTGTTTCACGCGGGGCATGCTGCTGCTGCTGCTGCCTGCCGCTCTGCCGCTCGAGACGCGTGTCCGAGCATAGCACGCGGGGCGCAGCAGAGGAGGGAGCAGCCAGAGGAGGAGGAGGCGACGCCGCTTCGCCCGGTCTCCCCCACAGGGTCGGGGTCTCTCCTCCTCCCTCTTCGTCCTCCTCGTCGTCGTCCTCGTCGTCTCGGCCCGCAGCTTCCTTCCTGCAGCGGGGCTCGAGTCGGCCCGGGGCGCGATGTCCGCCTCTCTCTCTCTGTGTGTCTCTGTCTGTCTGTGTCTCTCTCTGTCTCTGTGTCTCTCTCTCTCTGTGTCTTTGTGTCTCTGTCTGTGCCCGTGTGCTGTTGCCTGTCGCCCGCACACGTTGAGTGGAAGAGGCTCGCTCGGGTAGATCGCGGTGCAGTCGTTAGCCGCCCTCTCCCTTCGTGTTCTCTCTCTCGACGCCGCTCCGCTTACCTCGCCCGCTCTATCGCCCCTCTCGCACGCTACGGCGTGGGGCCCCGAGCGGGAGGCAGGGAGGGGCAGGGAGGACGGGAGGCAGGAGGGGAAAGAGGGAGGGGGAGAGGGAGGGAGGGAGGGGGCAGGGAGGGGGAGGGAGGGGCAGCAGCGCGCATTGGGCGCGGTGATCGCTGCCAGTCAACGGAGCCGAGTCAATCAGCCTCGACCACTCACACAGCCCCATCACTCCACATCCACATCATCACTCCCACATCACTCCATCCACATCACTCCCATATCACTCCCATCCACATCACTCCCACATCCACATCATCACTCCCACATCACTCCCATCCACATCATCACTCCCACATCACTCCCATCCACATCACTCCCACATCACTCCCACCCACATCATCACTCTCACATACCCCCCCCCCCACGCGCTCACCAAGTGACACACACGCACGCGGAATGCTAGGGGAGGTTCCCGCACTCCGCCTGCGCGGGAGAAGCGGCGAACCGATGGAGGCTGGCAGAGTGTAACGACGGGGGTAGGGGGGGGTAGGGGGTANGGGGGGTAGGGGGTGAGTAGGGGGGGAGTAGGGGGGGAGTAGGGGGTATGGGGTAGAGGGGGGTAGGGGGGGGTAGGGGGGGCCAGCACCACGCCCCGCCTTTGTATCTTGCGGTGGCGATGTTTGACACGGAGCATCGGGGTGCTTGTTTGAGGTTGGGGGTGCGCGAGGCCCCGGACCGCTTCAGGGGAACTCGTCACGCGGTTGGGGAGCCGGGAGCGGGAATACAACTCGGGTGGTGCCTGTTGGGTGCGCGCGCAGCGGAGCGCTCGCCGCGACCACCAATTATCTCCCCCCCGCCCCCCGATCCCTCTCTCAGGCGAGCGAGCACACACAGACACGCACACACAGACACACACACACAGGTACGCACAGACACAGGTACATACATACACACAGACACAGGTACGCACACACACAGACACACACACACAGACACGCACACACACAGACACACACACAGACACGCACAGACACACAGACACACAGACACGCACAGACACACACACACAGACACGCACACACAGGTACGCACAGACACACACCACAGACACGCACAGACACACACACAGACACGCACACACAGGTACGCACAGACACACGCACACACAGACACACACAGACGCGCACAGACACACGCACACACAGACACACACAGACGCGCACAGACACGCACACACGACACACAGACACGCAGAGGCCACACACGCACACACGCACAGGCACACACAGACACACCCACACACACACAGACACGCACGCACAGGCATCCAGACGGAGCAAACGAGCTCTGGAGTGACGCGTCCGGGTGGGTGGTGGTGGTGGCCGTGGTGATGTCCATCACCATCACTCGTGTGGGATGGTGCTTGTGATTGGGGGAGTTTTATGATAGTGATGGTAGTGGCAATGGGGAGCGGTGGTACAGCGGTTAGCGCCCTGCGATATGAACCCGGCGACCCGAGATCGATTCCGCTCCCCTGAGTACCTGGTGGGGGTGTATATATCACTGGGGAGACAAAGGCGGCCGGGTGTGGTGCTGGCCACCTACCCTCTCGTGTGCCGTGCCGGCCTTCATCGGTGCTGCTCGCTAACAGCACTTGCCCCTACAGTCTATTGAGGCTATACGGGGGTTCTTTGTCTTTGGCGGTGACGGGGAGCGGTGGTGTATCGGTGGCGAACCAGGCAGAGACCCGAGGAGGGAGACTCAGAGCCGACCGAGTTACACGCTGATGATCGTCACTTCATGGGTAATGGCAGTGATGGTGTTGGCGGTAAAGTTGGTGGTGGTGGTGATGATGATTCACATTCGATGGTTATAACCGATAGGCGATCCCGCCGCGGGCGTCTTGACTTCA